>JBBBDQ010000975.1:0-57500 GCA_037127315.1 Ascarosepion bandense
ATGAAGGATCATTTTGATGAAACTGCAAAATAGATAATTATTAAATATTTATAAATTCGTTTGATGCACATTTTATTGTGCTGTATTAACAAAGGAAGTATTCTATTTTCATTTACAATTATTCACTTGGCAATAAATACTTTAAAATAGTATGAAATACATCGTTATTTTGAAACACTGGGGTGGTCTAATAATTATGGCTGGTAGTATATATATATATATATATATATATATATATATATATATAACATGGAGGCTTACAAGAAGTGCATTGAGATGGTAATGCTGCCCCAGGTGAAGAGGGTAGAGGTTCAAAGTCCCTATGTCTGAAACAGGACTCTGCACCATGCCACACAAGCAAGAAAACCCTGTCATGGTTGTGAGATAATTTCTGCAACTACATTACACCTTACATCTGACCATCTAACTCCCAAGATTATTATGTGTTGGGGTTAGTTGAACAAGAGACCAAAAAACTCGTTGTAACTCCAAAGATGAACTAAAGGTAAGGACTATGGTGGCATTCACCAACTTAAACAAGTGTTGCAAAAGATTCTGAAGTCATCTGGAGGCCATGTTTGAAGCCAATGGCAATTTTATTGAATAGAAAGAAATATATGAAATAAAAACCTCTACTCCTACTCTCTATAGAATAGGATAGTTTGAACTCTTTAACTATGGTAGGTAATCTTTCTGGAGATGATTTCTTGATATTAGTTCTTTAATATTTCAAGATATTTTTGAATATTTTTAGTAAATATATCTGTTAAAATGAGACTTCAACATTATTTTCATTAATTTTGAAGACAATTTATCCATCGCACCTTCTATGTGTGTACGTGTGTTTATGAAAATAGCCAGAGATGTATCTAAAAGCACTTGGGACAACAATTATGAAAAATTTTTACATTCATTTTCCTCAGAAAAATGGAAAACTATGAGAATGCGGAAAAAAATTAGGAAAAAAAATTAATAAAATTTTCCTTGTTGGCCATATTCAATGAAAAATGCTTGAAAGAAATGTTGCTGCCTAAGTATACATTAATATATATATATATATATATATATATATATATATATATATATGAATTCTCCCATTGTTTTCAACACATGAGGGTAAATGAATGATTCACTGTTTTCACTCTTTTTATATCTGTGGTCGTTATATGATACCAAGCCAGTGTGGCTCTTGCAAAATAACCCACATTTATTACAAATCCATGGAACTTATCATGAATAATTATTTACATGGCTTTGCTTTAATTTATTCAAGTGCTCTTTTTCAGTCTTCATATAATGATTAATTGTAGTATTGTCTCCAATTCTTACAATTTTTCCAAGTTTTTTGGCTGCACTCCAATTGAACTTATGTTATCTGCGAGTTTATCATTATATTACAGAAGGGGGTCTTCAAGCATTACACTGACAATCAGAAACCTGAATTATGGAAAGTTTATAATTAAGCATCCTTATAACAAGACCTATCCATCTTAAATGATACTGTATTAACATGGCTTCTATGTTTTGCATCCCACACTTACCAAAAGGTTTCTGAACAGAAACTTTATCTCACTGTATATAGCCATATATACTTTTCAAATATCTTTTGTAAAACACTTATTGATGTATATGCAATATAGACTCCATGACTCTGATGTATATGATAAAGCAGATATGACTTTAGCTCAAGATTCCTTGGTCTTGGATTCTCTAATGATATTTTCCAAAAGCATTTGTAGTTTTAGATATTTTTCTTATTTTGTCATCTCACAAAGAACTCGAATTGATTTTTCTATATAAGTATGAGAAGGATTTCATGGTTAATCAATATTCTAATGGTTAATGGTTAATCAACTTAATCATGGCGAGGTACCCTGTGTTCTGGTTTAGTCATTTTTATGCTTCTTCTTTGATTTGGTGTTGGATTATGGATTATGGATTATCAGCTGTTCACAGCTTATTTAAAGCTTTGAAATATTATTTTGAGAGATAATAGTGATTTCATGATACAAGTATTACTAATTAACTCATAGCAAGAGGAAGAAGCAGTGGATTCATACCTTTCCCAAATGTACCTGCATATAAGTGAATATAACAAACTCAACCGGAAGTAGAACTTGGCTGTCCAGTTTACAATTCCAAACCATTATCCACTACACCATCTGCACATCCAAGCTTAAAGCCCTGGTATTTCCAATGCTCACTCATCTATTTGATAATAAAAACATCATCTAAGTCTGAGTAGGAATATATTTTAGAAGAACTAACCAAGAAATCCAACATTGCCATGACTAAGAGTTGCATGCAATAAAATGGTTCTTAGTACTACCCCTTAAATATCTATGCATTATATATCTATATATATATATATATACAAATGAATAAAAATAGAGAAAATAAATGCAATATTCAAAACATTAATTTAAAAAGTGTTCAATATGAAAATAGAGAAATTACAATTTATTATTATTTTGCTAGAAGATGAGAAAAACTTCAAATTACTACAAAATTTTACATTTTGTTTCAACATTAACAGAACAGTGCTTCATCAGGTAGTTAACAATGATGGTAATAAACAGCTTTATTTAAAAAATTCTTTTAAGAACAACACATTATTTTTGAAATTTATTTTTTTCGTACAAGTTAAAATGATATTAAAAAAATGAAAGAAAGAAAAAAGAGGGAAAAAAGAAGAGACATTGCAGACATTGTTCGTTCAATATGGAAACAAAATGTATAATTTTGTAGTAGTTTGTAGTTTTCAAATGTTCTAACATAATAATTAATAATATATATATATATATGTAGAATTTTAATCTAGTTTTTGCCCTTGTTTTTTATCTTGGCAAATAGCATCTTTGGCTCCAAATGAGGTCATTTCAAAACAGTTATTATACTTTCTGATGTGCTGAGGGAAGTGTCTTGATTCAGTTGAGTCCCCATCCAGAAGTAATAGCAATGGTACTACAGGAACTGATAGATCTTTCAGCTGTATTTTTCCTTTGCCAAAGCACATCCTGTCTGGTTAATCCTTGAATCTAAGCACATTACAATGCTTACACTGAATAATCATTGATCCAATCAATATCTTTGCATGATATGAATAGCCACTGAAAGGCTGACTTGGACAGACTCAAAAAAGAAGCTACACTTCTTTTAGCATGATTGTTATGATCATTAACCTGTCTAGAATATCTTTCATCAGATGTTTTCAAAGATCTTACTCTTCCATAGTTTACAGCATCTGATTCTCTCCTTGATAGTCTTACTTTCATCCTCTACAGGATATATCCATATTATCTTCTCTTCCTTACAGCATCTGATTCTCTCCTTGCTTGCACCTTCTCTGATGTTTGAGATGCTTTTGATCTTATCTGTCTTGCAGAATTTGCTTCTCCCCTAGCTTTTAGCTCATGTGATGTTTCAAATGCTCTTGATCTATGGTTTGCATCATTTGTTTGTCTCCAAGCTTCTGCCCCCTCTGGAGTTTCTTCTGTTCTTCTCTCCCTCTGTCTTAGAGTACTGGGTCTTTGGGTTTTTCCATTGCATTTTGAAGAAATAACAGTGACTTCTGCAATTCATTTCATGAAACTTCAAAAACTCACTTTAACTCTGATCTAGGCTATAAATCCAGTTCCAGTTAAAAGACTCTTTTGGACAGTATGTCTTATTTGGGCCTAAGTTCCAATTCAGGCCGAAAATTGAGTTCTTCAAATTACAATCTCACTGGAACTTCAAACCTTAGATCATAAACCTATTCACTTTAAATCTGATTCCTTGGTATTTTGAAGAAATAATATTGATTTCCTCAAGTTCACAAAGTTTGGGAGATAATTTAAATGAATAAATTTTTTTTTAAATTCACAAAGTTTTTGTGTTAATTTAAATTCAATATAAACTAAAACCTTTTAAAATTTCAAAGTTTTTTTTTTCAGTTATTTTAAGATTTAAACTTTTAACTGTTTCCTCCTCATCCAGACCAAAATCTCAATGCTGGATGTTCAAACACCAGATGAAGTGCTAACTTTCAACACCGGGATCATCCTGATTCCAAAAATGTGTAATATATCTATGTAAAGCAAGTGTGGACAGAGTTGGAGGCATTTCAAATACATGGATAGACAGACAAAATTTGCTGCTTATTTTGTGAGTGCATTTCCAAAGCTATGGATTACATTGGAAAATTTTCCATCATTAGAGTCGTAGGGACATCCCATGTACTTCAGCTGATATACGAGTGGTGTGTCTTAGGCAAGATATCCTGATAATGTCTGACCATCTTCAGACTGGTTTGAATTCAGAGGTTTTCTTCTCCTATACTTGTTGGCAACCAAGGCTATAGAACCCAGTCTGTCCTGCTATTTAAGTATAGCTGGAGAAGAAGAAATGGATTAATACTTTTCCCAAGGGTATTAACACATAAGTGAATATATTGAATATGACAGGAATTTCAACCCAACTCTCAATCCAAGCAATTATCCATTATTCCAACATGCCCCTACAAACATGTAATATTAATATTTTTTCAAAGTACAAATCAGAAGGCTAAAGACATTTCTCATCCCAACTTCAAAGGGCTAGTCATGTTGTACCTATTAGTGATGAAGAAAAGTCTTTGTGTACAGCCATAAACATAAACTCAAACAAAACTTTTATTATTGTAGCCACATTAAAAAATATTGTTTTTTTTAAACAAACTTTTGAAAATTTTATATATCCAATACTTTTGCATATGACTGTATATGATTCTGTTATGGTTTATAAAATGGTGTGTGTTCTAAAAATAGAAAAAGATAGACACACTGACACCAAGAATTCAAAATTGGGCGGCAAAACAAGGTAACGGTTTCTTTTGGTAGGAGTAGCAGTAAGAAGTAGGAGAGTCCAGAAGGGATAGGCGCATTGACTACTATCCTCCCAGAGTGAAGAGAATTCAGCTAGACTGCTCCTGTATCCACACACAAAAATTAACAGTTGTTAACTTGATGTAAAAACCTGAAGTTTTACATAAAAAAAATAAACATCATTAATTCAAGTTTGTGTTATATTATAATTATACAAAACCAAGCAACACAACAATTCCACCAGTTAAAACGTTTCATCTGAAGAAGTCTTTTTTTAAGAATGAACTGCATTACATGAGATTTTTCTGAGTTTTTTTTTCATTCAGTTACTTATGCTTATTCTGGTGTATATAATTTATGACATATTGTCGAAATGCATAAGCACTTACACACATGTGCCAGCACTGAAAGCAGAATTGTCAAATAAGGCTCACTATCTACTGACTGCTTATTTTGCATTAGCTGCCCCTGAGGAAGGCATCTGTTCACTTCTGACATTGATCAGATATCTTAAACAATAACTTTCTACTGCCTTAGAATTCCAGTAATTTAAGACAAACTGATAGAAGCACGCAAAATCAATAAGAAACCTACTTGACATGTCTGAGCAGATTGATGGTGGAATAAGGAATACAAATGTACACAGAAATGAACAATTTGGGTACCTCAAGATGATGTAATAGTTAGAAAGCTTATCTCACCAGAGCCATTATAATTGTGTAGTGAGTTCAATCCTCACTGGGTGCTCCATACTTATGGCTTTGCATCACATCCTAGTTGCACTTAAAAAATCACCATAAATGAACAATTATTGCAGAAGCTAACAAAAGTCAGGAAACTGTGGAGGTCCATGATTACCTACATGAAGAGGACATAGTACAGAGAAAGTGAGGAATATCAGGTAGCAAAAACAATATGAAAAGTAAATTTCTAATCAGGAAGATAGCAAACAATATCCCAGTAGCATTAAACCTTATTTGGTTACAGACTGATATTTCTAAACGAGTTAAGGTATGATCGATGAAAAATATGGGATGATAGTCCAAATTATGCTCAAGGCTATCTATTTGTCTCAGTTTCATGCTGTTTATTCTAATGAATGTATTCAACCTATAAAGCTTTGAAGCAACAATGAAATTATAAAAATGACTATCCAAAAATGAATGAAATCTATATCCTATCTTCTTATGAATTATCTAAATCATAAATCATTTAATTCATTCATTTTGATAAATGAAATTCATGAATTAATAAATCATAGTTAGCTTTTTATACTTTGGTTTTCAGTTATTAAAGGACAAAATCCTTGTTTTTTAATAAACTGTTTGCATAGATTTATAAGTTCAGCTGTTCTTATGTTACTTTTTCCCAATTTGTCAGATTAAACAAACAAGGAGACACACATCAAGAAAAAAGTGTTGAAACTGTATTCTTTTTTGTGCCATGTTCCTTCAGGATGTGGGAAGCCATAGCTTTCCACAAATTCCTATCCCTTGCAGCTTTAAGCAATGTTGACTTCTTACTTTCCCTTCCTGCTCATGATCCACAATCTATCTATACAAGTTTATAAGATAAGTAACTCTTTACATCCCTCTGCCCCTTTTGTCTTCAATATGTTCAGTAAGTGTTAGATTCTTCAAGCTCTTTTTCTTCATTATGTGTCCCAGAAATTTCAACCATTTCTTTCTCATCCTAAGCAAAATTGTTCTTTTTGTTCATGTTTTTCTGAATTAAATTTATTTGTCCCTCATATGTTCCATCCATTCAGTATCTTTCTATAAAATCACTTCTCCATTGTCAAAGATTTCCTCTTTGCAAAATTGTCCAGCATTCATTGCCATTTGAGAGACGTTATATTACTTAAAAATTTAGCATGCTTACCTTTGTTTCCAACAAAATTTTTTATTTCTTCATATTATGCTTAGTTACTGTAAGACATCCAATATGTCTTTGGATTTCTATATCATATTCTTCATCATGTATTATAGCACTTTCCAGACAAATTTCCTGTTTTTGCTTTATATTGATACTAGCAGTATAGCCCAGCATTGCTTGGGTGTAATGAAAACTTTAAAACTAATCCATGGTCCTGGAACTCAGGCTCTTTGAACGTTGGTACGAAATACTAAAAAGCAATAGTTGTTTCCAGTTAAAGCGAAACCGTAGACTGAAAGAAAAATGAATGGATGTAAGTCAAATTTTGATTTCCTGGTATTGATATCAAATAAGTTTTTTTTGTTGTAAACTGAATTTTGAAGGCTCAATAAGTCCTCTGAGTAAATGGTATAATGGCTGAGATTAAGAACTACAATTATACCTACTTAGAGCCAAACCAGAGGCAAAAACTAAAATAAAAGGGCTGAATAAAACACAGACATACAGGTAGATAAAGAGACGCACACAAACATCTTGCCTTCTATATATATATTTATTATACACACACACACACACACACAGAGACAAAGTTCTATTTATAAATGAGTTTAGATTAGATCTCTAATTTCTGTAACTGACTCTGATGTTTCCAATTCATAGCTCACAGCTTTAGTTGCCTCTCTAGATAATAATCATCTTCTGAGTCCTAACCCATCAATTGCTTAGCAAAACAATATTTCTTACGCGATGATATCTTCTTATGCCAAGGTTTTTCCCTACCAACTTCATGGAAATAACTTAATTCCTTAAAAAGAACAAATATTCATGAGGAAGGAATTTAAAAATTAAAACTACTCATTCTTTTGTTTTCTTTTTAATCATTTCACCCCAAGCAAGGCGGGGCCACCACTAGTGTGCAGGGAGTTACAGTGAGAGAAATTACTGTGTACAAGAGGTGTTGAAGAAAGAATGAAAGATGAATGGAATACAAGGAGACAGAAGTGACAACTGACATTGCATTTAAGATTGTAGCTATCAGCAAGCAAGAAAATGGGTGGGAATTCCACAGTTAGGTAGAGTGAGAAAAGAAACTGTTGGAGCAGAAGAGGCAGTTACATTTAACTATTTCAACAGTACAAGTGTGGGACCTAGATGCCTTCTTTTTTCAACAACAAATAGGATATTGTGCTAGTCTCTTATTAATCTGTGATTCAGTAATATACAGAAGGGCTAATATTACATAACAGTTTGGCACTCTTTTTTATGTTTCTAACAAAATTTCTCTGTTTCTTAATACATTGCTTATCTTTTGGAAGGCATCTTTCACTATTTCAATGTGCATCCATATTTCTATCCACTGTTAAATTGCTTTCTAGATATTTAAAAGTCTGTACTTGCTTGATTCTGATATCTCCAATTCATAGCCTGCATCTTGGGCTGTTTCTTTTGCTAATAGCCATACATTCTAGTTTCATTTAAAGAAATTAAAATATTAACACTGTTAAGGAAAGTTTAAACAGTTATGCACATCCCAATGACATCATAGAATTACGAAAAATGATGCTGGGACTGTTAGCTACATATCCAATAAATCTACACCAATAATCACAATCTGTTGATTTGAAGTTTCGGGAAGTTCCTGGTTGAATCTTGGAGGCAGCTCTAAAAGAAAACCAGAAGATTAAAATAATAATAATAATGGTGGTGGTGATGGTGATGGAGATGATAATGCTGCTGCTGCTGCTGCTGATGATGATGATGATGATGATGATGATGAAAGAGAATAAGAAATGTATGCTAATACTGAAAAATATCCAATAATACTGAGAATATTATTTTCTCATTTGGTCCCAAATCCATCCTCTCAGATAAAGCAGTCAAATACTAGTGATGCTTTGAAGATATGTGGCAATAATATATTAATAGAAAATCCAATGAGACTTGCTTTCACTTGAATTCATGGAGAAACTGTTTTTGTCCACATTCATTATGCAATGAAAAATGCTTTAAAGAATGAAATTGTGAGGAGAGAAATGAATTAAAAAAAATAGAAATCTGATTAAAAGTTTAAATTTAAAAGATTACATGAATAGTTTCATTGAAGTCAGAAGAAAAGACTGGAGTTTTGATCAGATACTACAAGTGCCATCAGAGACAAAAAGTGTTTAAAAAGTTCAAATGAAATGACAATGTTTGAATCTAAACACTGCATGGCTGGTACAGACATACTGTATTTAAAGAAAAAAAATATAAATGCACTCACCAATGTAAATTGCTCTGTTGACTGAAAGAAAAACCTCAATAAATACATAAACCAAAATGAAACATTAGTCTTATGATTGCTACTTTTTTAATGCTATTGTTTCTTCAGGATGAAGCCAATCATCATTCTCCACAGATCTTTTTACTTATTATCTGTGAATTGTTTTCTTATAGGATACTTCAGTTGCTAAGTTTTAAGTATTTACGTCTCTTTGGTGGTTATTTAAAGTCTAAATCAACCATTATCTTTATCACTGTTGTTTTTATCATAACCATCATTATCACCGTCATCATCATCATTTATTATTATACACATAATATATATGTATTGATTGTTTAATACTTAGTTTATGGTCCTAATAGAGTTAGACCAGTACACATTTGTATTAAAAAGTGTTCTATACAATAATATTGTAGACCTGTTGAATATTTTTCATTTTTAAATGAGTTATTTTGCTACCTTGGTTTCTACCCTGAGTAGTGTCTTCAGGCGATTTTTAATAAGACACCACTCATGGTAGAAACCAAATGTACGCTCTTGTTTAAAAATGAAAAAAAAAAAATATATATATATGTGTTCTGAGTATCAACCAGAGATCTAAGGTCAGAAATGGTTTCGTAACATTTTCCACTGACCCTTTTTATAAAAAGTAACAAAAGAATTTCATGATCATCAGTTAGTTAACTGCCATACGTAAAACATGCTTAGGCGATCATGCCTCTTTCGAGGCATTGAATGTTGGAGGATCTCTTCAAAAATAAAGGAGAGGCTTCAGGCAGCAGAAATGTGGTTTTACAGAAGGATACTGAGGATACCATGGACTGATCATGTGACTAACAACAAGGCATTGGAGACGATGGAAATGAGGAGAAAACTTATACTTAATATAAGGAAGAGACAGATGAGGTTTCTGGAACATGTAATGAGGAAGAAGTGTTTGGAGAATTGAAAACTCACAGGACAGCTAGAGGGAAAGAGAGAGGAAAGCAGCACAAGACCTACTTGAGAGTCATGAGCAAATGGATGGCAGAGAGATACCAAGAGGAAGAATGTAGAGAGCAACAAGAGACAGAGCCAAGTAGAAGTCTATGATTGCCTACATCCTGAAGTAACACAATACATGAAGAAGAAGAAGAAGAAGAAGAAGAAGAAGAAGAAGAAGAAGAAGAAGAATCTATCTATCTATCTATCTATCTATCTATCTATCTATCTATCAGTCTTCTTATATCAATCAATCTATTTGTCTATCTCAGTCTACACATATTTATCAATCTATCAATATAAATATATATTTATTATTAATTATTACTTTAGAACATGTGCAATCTACAAACTATTACAAAACTGTACATTTTGTTTTGACATTGAAAAAACAATGTATCATTATTATTAACTACCTGAGAAGACATTGTTATTTCAATGTCAAAACAAAATGTACAATTTTGTAGTAGTTTGTAATTTGCAGATGTTCTAAAGTAATAATTAATAATAAATATTCATTGCTCAATTTTTATGCTGAGCCCTGTTTTAAATTAATGTTTTGAACATTGCAATTATTTTTCTTCATTCTTATTCATTTGGATATCTATCTATCTATCTATCTATCTATCTATATATATATATATATATATATATATATATTAGTCTACTCATATCTATTAATCTACCAGCTTTTGGGGATCATATTAACTGTGAATTCCCTTTAAAATGTGCAAACTGTACATTAAACCATGCAGAAGACTCAAAAGAATGTGAAATCTGGAAAAAAGAAAAAAGAGTATCTGAAATTAAACATACCAATAATATACCATACCCAGAGGCAAGAAGGATAGTAGAGCGCTCACTGAGTGCTCCAACATATGCAAATATAGCCAGAGCATCAAACAGCACAAGGCAAGGACAAGAAACAACACAAGACAATCTATCAGAAGTAGTGAAAGAACTATGATCTCTATTGGAGATACTAAAGAAAAATTTGACCAGTTCGACACCTAGATCCGATATGGATCCAGATCTAAAGGAAAACCCCCAATTCCAGACCAAGGAAACTGAAGGTGCTACAATTGAAAGAAAGTTGCAATCCAAACAACAGCAAACACCAATCCTCCCCATCACCACTACCAAAGTTAATAACTCTTTGTCTCCAAAAACAAATCCTTCTTCAAAGAATCAACATTACAAATCGAAAACGGAAATTGTTCTAACGGAAAGGAAAAACAAATATGAACTGATGGAAATAGAGAGACAGGAAAGACGATCAAGACAGAGAAGCTCAAAAAGTCCAGACAAAATCAAACCAAAAATAACCAGTTCATCTCAAACACGGGAACAGTCTGCTTCCAGACAAAGAACAACAAATGAACCAAAGGATAAAACCAAAGGAACATCCCCTAATAAACAAGAAGAACCAAAAGAAATTCAAGGAACAAAACATAAGAATCGAAATGCAAATAAGATAGAAAGCATAGAAGAGATGGACACCTCTACTACTAAATATTAGATAGACAAGTAAACTCTCTTAAAAATTTCTGGATATAAGCATGGATCAAAAATCTTACAATGGAACTGTCGGGGTTTAAAACCAAATATAAATGAGCAACTTCTCCTTATAACAAATTATCATCCCACTATCATCTGTCTACAAGAAACCTTTTTAAAAGCTGAAGATAAAATAAAAATAAAAAATTATACACAATATAATTATATACATAACCTCAATCAGAAGGCATCTGGGGGTGTATCGATTCTAATTAGAAATGATATCCCCCAAAGTAAAATACAATTAAAGTCTGATATACAAGCTGTTGCTGCAAAAGCCACTATACACAGAACCATTAACATTTGCTCTATTTACATTCCTTCTCAAGATCCCATAAATGAATCTGAATTAAACAATCTAATTGAACAACTTCCTAGACCTTTTTTATTACTAGGTGACTTTAATTGCCACAATGTTATATGGGGATCTATATACTCAGATAAAAAAGGCAAAAATCTAGAGAAAATCTTTAATCTCAATGACTTATGCCTACTAAATAACAAGTTCAACACCTATTTACATCCAACATCAGGCACTTACTCAGTGCTGGATCTATCCCTTTGTGATTCATCTACACTTATGGACTATAACTGGAAAGTTCTAGATGACTCATGGGGTAGTGACCATTTCCCAGTTGTTCTGACATGCTCAAAAGAAACTGAAAACCACCCGGCTCGATAGAAGCTAAATAAAGCAAATTGGAGGGAATATAAAAAAAAATGCTACCAAAAGCTTTTAGTCAAAGAAGACAACAGTAAATCCATCGAATACTTCACAGAAACCTTAATAGCCATTGCAAAGGTGTGCATACCAAAAAGCAATGGACCAAACAGACAACAAAGACCATGGTTTAATGACGAATGCAAAAAAGCTATCAGATTAAGAAAAGCAGCACTATGGAAATTCAATGCTCAACCCAGAACTCATAATTTAGATCTTTTCATGCAAAAAAGAGCAGTAGCACGTAGAGTGATCAAGGAAGCCAAAAGGGAATTCTGGAAAGACTATGTAAACAAAATAAATTGTAACACAAAACCAAAAAAAAGTTTGGAACATGATAAGGAAAATCACTGGAAAGAATGTATCTCCTCCTCTAAATCACCTCACTCTAAATAATGAAAAAATAACAGAGACAAAAGATATAACAAATGTACTAGCGGAAACCTTTAAAAACAATTCCTCTAACAAAAACTATAGACAATCTTTCCAAAATATTAAGCAGGACACAGAAAAAATGAAAAATAAACTAAATTTTAATTCTAATAACAAAGAAGATTACAATCAGCCTCTTACGATGAATGAACTTAGAAATGCCATGAATCACACAATACTGCTACTGGCCCTGATGAAATTCATTATGAATTCTTAAAACAACTCCCCCACCATTGTATAAAATATTTGTTAGATATCTTTAACAAAATATGGCTCAAGGGAAAACTGCCAAAGAGCTGGAAACAGGCCATTGTGATTCCCATAGCAAAACCAGAAAAAGACAAATCAGACTCAAAAAACTTTCGACCCATAACGCTAACAAGTTGCTTATGCAAAACGTTCAAAAGAATAATAAATAAAAGACTAAAGTGGTAACTGGAAACCAATAATTTAATTTCCAATTTACAGAGTGGCTTCTGAAGTAAAAGAGGGACAATCGATAATGTAATCCGATTAGAAACATTTATCAGAGAGACTTTCATCAAAACTGAACATGCAATAGCCATTTTCTTTGACTTAGAAAAGGCTTATGAGACCACATGGAGGCATGGAATTATGAAAGACTTATTCAATCTGGGTCTAAAAGGTAGACTACCCTTGTTGATAAAAGATTTTATCCAACAGAAGCTTTAAAGTAAGAATTGGATCTACTCTCTCTGATTGAAAAATACAAGAAGAAGGAGTTCCACAAGGATGCATCTTGTCGGTTACTCTTTTTAGTACAAAAATCAACAACATTGTAAACTGCCTGAACAATGAAGTTAATGGCTCCTTATATGTGGATGATCTCCTGATTTGCCATAGATCTAAAAATATGAATACTTCAGAACGTCAACTGCAGATATGCATAAATAAATTAAACCAATGGACCATCGAAAATGGTTTTAAATTCTCATCAACCAAAACCAAGGGTGTGCATTTTTGTAACCAAAGAAAAATGCACAATGACCCAACACTCAAATTAGAAGGAACAGATATTGAAATAACAGACCAACACAAATTTCTGGGAATAATTTTTGATAAAAAACTCACATTCATCCCCCATTTGAAATACTTAAAACAAAAATGTTTTAAAACACTACAACTTGATCCCATCCACCATGCAGGTCTAAGACTTGCCCTTGGTGCATTTAGAACATCTCCCATGGAAAGCCTATATGTAGAAGCGCATGAGGCTCTGCTAAAATTGAGACATGAAAAATTAGCGCTGGAATAATATCTCAAACTTAAAGCTAATACATCAAATCCTGCCTATCAATGCACATTTAACTCAAGCTATAAACACCTGTTTGACAAAAAAGAAAATGTTATCAAACCTTTTGGCTTTCACATGGAAAAAAATAAAACCAATAAATGACAGTTCTATAGATGAAACTAGTATACATGAATTTAATGTCCTCGAACATCCACCCTGGCTTTTGAAACAATCCAAAGTCATTTTAGAACTGGCTGATCACATAAAAGCTGGCACACATCCCTTTCATTATATAGAAAAACTAAATTATATATTGAATCAATATCCAAATTGGACCCACATATATACTGATGGCTCTAAAGTCAATAACAAAGTAGGATGTGCTGCTATCTGTAAAAGTACCGTTCTACAAAAAGATTATCTGACAATTCATCAATATTTAGTGCAAAAGTTATTGCCATTGACTTAGCTTTGGATATCATCCCTAAACTTACCTCAAACAAAGTTATTATATTCTCGGATTCTTTAGCAGTGCTTGAAGCAATAAAGAACCAAAAATTAAACAATCCTTTGATCATCAAACTTTTAAATAGACTACAGGTGATTTCACAAAACAAAGTTATCATTTTCTGTTGGATTCCCAGTCACTCTGGAATTCATGGAAATGATAAAGCTGATGTGGCTGCAAAAAACTCCCTAAAATGTGACATAAGCAACATAAAGGTTCCATACACGGACTATAAACCCCTAATCAAGAATTATATTTTAAAGAAATGGCAAGAAACCTGGAACAACTGTCAAAACAACAAATTATTTAAAATCAAACTCATTGTAAAGAAACAACTATCAGAACCCAGTAAATCATGCAAGGAAGAAGTGATTATATCTCGTATTCGAATAGGACATACACATATTTTTTTTTTTTAATCATCTCACCCCAAGCAAGGCATTCCACTGCCACTATTGCGCATGGGGCTACATAGGGGAAGGTAAAGAGAAGGAGTGGTTAGACATAGGGAATGTCAGGAGGAAGGTGACAGATGAGTAAGGATAGCAAGGATGAGGGTTAGGCAGATGGGAAGAGTGCTTGATAGAATGGGAGCAGGTTAGTGTGTTAGGAGGTGTCTATTGACCTTACATTTAAACTCCTGGAGATTGTAGCCGTCGGGGAAGCAATCGTTTGGAAGAGAATTCCACAGTCAGGAAGTGCAAGGAAAGAAACTGTTGGAGTAGAAGTTACGGCTGCATTTTATTGGTTTCACTGTAAAAGGGTGGGATCTAGTTGCTAATCTAGTATCTCATGCAAATTCGTATTTAGGGGGCACCAGTGATCTAAGTTCATCAGAGCAGAAGCCGTGAAAGTATTTATAGAAGAGGCACAGGGAAGCCACGTCACGCCGGTGGGAGAGAGACTGCAGGCGGTCTGCCAAGTCGGTATCTATCACATTACAGACCCTCCTCTGAACCTTATCGAGAAGCCCGAGGAGAACAGCAGGGGCACCCGAGCAGATATGGCAGCAGTATTCAATGCACGGGCGGATGGTAGATTTGTAAATGTGCAGGATAGATTTAGACGGAAAAAACTTCCGGGCCCTACACAGAGAACCGACTTTCATAGCAGCGGATTTAGCAATGGATTCGATATAGTCATTCCATTTGAGGTCTGCTGAAAGTGTGAGACCAAGGAGGCGTAGTGTTTTAAACATATAACATAAATATATATAAACATATAACCCATTCTTATCTTCTAAAAAATGAAGAACCTCCTGAATGCATTGCATGTCAAGAACCCTAAATAGTAAAACATGTTCTACTGGACTGCAGTGATTTTACATATATCCTGCAATCCCTCTATAATGTTAACAACCTGAAAGATCTTTTTGAAAAAATAAACTCTAATACTATTTTAACCTTCCTCAAAAAGATCAAACTATACAACAAAATATAATCTAAGTAAAGATCCGAAGATCAAAAATAGATCTGACCCTCACCAGTTGAAAAATTTAAAAAGTAATACAACTTGAAAGTAATGGAAAAGTTTAAAAAGCAAGACATCTTCCAAAAGTATGTAAAAATAATATAACCTTACCCCAAAAAATTTGTTATGACCTTAAATGATCCATCCCATAAGGATTGATAGGTCTTTAAACCTCGAAACAAACAAACATATCTATCATATCTATCTATCTGCATCTGATCATACCTATCTATCTACCTATCTATTTACACTCCTACTTATCTATTTCAACCTGCTCATGTCTGTCTATCTATTTTATCACTTTAAACACTATTTTATTGGATATCTATATTTGCATAGATGTTACATTTTTTAAACATTTTCATCTACCAGCCTGAATATTTTACGCAAATATGGGTATCCACTAAATTCGTGTTAAAAGTGATAAAATCTGTCAAATTAATAAATAAAAAAATCTATCTACATTCCTACATATCTATCTATTATAATAAGTATTTGGTTACAAACAAAAAGAAAAAACAAAATTCAGAATATATACATAGTTGTTTGAAAGATGACATTGTTCATGTATGGTTCTTCACTTGCCGTTGGAAAGGAAAACGATTAGAAGTAAGAGTGTTGTTGATAGGGCTGAGAGTTGACCAATTTCTTGGGTTGGTTGGCTGATGTTACAGTTGGGATCAGGAGATATGTTTAGAGCAAATTAGTGGAGCCAAGGGTAGTGTTGTTAGCAGGGTTTGAAAATACACATTACTTCAGAATTGAAATCAACATTGGTGAGATGTTTGATGATCTGGTGGTTGTGTGAGGAAGCCAAAGAGTTGAAGCCAAATTGTCTAGCAAAATTGATTGTCAGTAGTTGACATTCAAGGCAGGAGAGCCCAGTCTATTCTATTATTTAATCGAAGGCTTCTTTTTGAAAGAGCTACACTGCAAAATAAGCAAAATAGATTTGAATTCAGCATGTTGATTCTAATTTCTTTGCTGATAACTGTTAGGCTACATTCACATCCTTCTTTTGCTTCTTTTATGTGCTGTGTCTCTTCAGAATGTAGGAGTACATGATTCTCCACAACTTTCTATCCCTTGCAGTCTTTAATAGCATTTTTCTTTAAGCCAAGTCTCCTGCATCCTGTTCTATCATCCATTTGCACACACTCATTTTGTAGGTAGCCTGCATCTTTTTATCTCTCATGCCCTGTGAGAGTTAAATTTTCCCAGCCTACTTTCTTTATTAAGTGTCCAAGAAATTTCAGCTGTTTCATTCTGATTCTGAGTATGTTTTTTGTTACTTCATATCTTTAAAACTTCCTTGTCGCTTACCCATTCCATCCATGAAATTATCAACAACCTTCTTTAGAACTACATATTTGCCGCAAGTTTCCACTTCTATTGTCCAGAATTCACTCCTATACAAGAGGATTGATATCACAAAACAGTTTCACATCCTAACATGTGGAAAACAAATTGGTAAAAATATAAATCCCCAAAATTCTTCTCACATGGCCCAGTTGACAAAAGCATTGAATCCAGTGACTTAACCCAAAGAGCTGTGAGTTCAATACCTGGCTACAGCAGAGGTGAATCAAAATATAGAGAGTTGATTTAAATAACTGAGACTGGGACATCTAGAAGATGCATGACTTATGGAACTAGAACAATCAACAATAACAAATTTATGAAATAAAGGGTTCAGTTCAAAATTCTAATCATCTAAATAAAGTTGGAGCATACAACGGTTGAAACATTGTGAATATGGCAACAAATATTAGAACATTACCCTGAACAATGTAAGTAGTGTAAATAATTACAATACCTCATCTCAGAAATATAGACAACAATATAAGGCTTTTTATTTCCTTCTGGAATAATTTCAAGAAATGTGTAAAACATCTGACATCACATGAGAAATACCACTGACATAACAAATGAACAGACTGATTAATCTATTCAATTTTCCCAAATTTTAGCCAGCAACTTGCATAACAAACTAGAATATACACTCACTTTTAAAATTCCAACTACTTGTAAAGAAAATAATATGAATGATATCCATATTGTGTTTTCTTGTATATAGTAAAATAAATTTTGAATGAAAATTAAAGGCAAAAATATGAGGTTGTAAGTACACATTTTCAGTCATTTTTACTCAGTTTAAAAACCTCTTGATACAGTAACATTGTAAATTCACTTAGTTTTACTCAAAAGATAAGCTTAAAGTCAGAAATACAGTTGAATACTACAGGATACATAATGTGGAACAAAAACTTGGAAAATGTAACTCTCCCAGAACACCGAAGGCAACAGAGAAAACGGGAAAGAGGTACTGATCTGGCGACTCAACTGCAGCCACTTTCCCATCGTCGAAATGTAGCCTCCCTCTGTCTCTTCTATAAATACTTTCATGGCTTCTGCTCGGATGAGCTTAAGTCACTGATGCCTCCTCAACAGGTGTTTACCCGTGCAACCAGACTGGCAACTGGGTCCCACCCATTCACAGTTAGGTTAGCCAAATGCAGACGACAATTCTACTCCTGCAGCTTCTTCTCTCGCACTTCCCGCCTGTGGAACTCACTACCGTATTCTTGCTTTCCTGACGGCTACAACCTCCAGAAATTTAAATGCAAAGTTAATACTCATCTACTAACCACTGGCCTCTAGCTCTCTCCCCTCCCCTGTATAACCTTCCCTTTCTCTCCACCTATGTATCTGTCATTGCACCTGCATTCTCAGCTTTCTATTGTTCCTTTCTAACTAGCTTGTACTCCTCACTCTTTTCTAATTAATCTTTTTACATTTATGTAACCCCCTGCACATCAGTGGCGTTTCCACCTTGCTCGGGGTGAAATGATAAAAAAAAAAAAAAAAAAGTAACCTAGTGAACAAATTTGTGTAACTGGATGGAAGGGGTAGTAAGGAGGTAAAAATTAGAGTTACAAACGATAGGAAGTTGTGGAGAGATATGATCATCCACATCCTGAAGGGACACAGCGCATAAAAGAAAAAAAATAAACTTAGCCTATTAACCTTGACACAGTGCTAATATCAACTCACAGGCATTAATTTTTTATTCATTTGTAAAGACCTTAATATTTCATTAAGGTGAAAAACAAACTAAGAAACAGTACTCCGACCCAAAGAAAACTAAAAAAAAACAGTCATAATAATGCTTGAACAGAAGCAGAAGTGTCAGACATTTTTATTCCATTCCCTGTTCGTAACCTGAATAAAAAAAACACATTTGTAAATTTGATCTCCACACCACCATCATCTTATTAACATTCATGAAACTAGGAGAACAAGTAAGCCATTCAGGACCTTTCTGACATTTCAGAATCTCTGTAATATCCCCTAGAAATCATATCTTTTTCTTCTCTGTTGGATTATTGCAGTGAGATAGATGTATGACAGCAAGAAACATGATGGGTTTCATATTTGATAGACATCATTTTTTTTCCTGATGGAAGAAAAATAACCCAGAGTGAAGGTTAGCGCCAAATCCTTTAATAACCTCAGAATCCCATTAAATATGTTGTTACATTCTGTTCCAATGTAACCTTCAATTGCAGGCTCATTGTTTCTATTTTGTTACCTGTCAAGAGTATTGTGTCTTTCTTTATATCAGACTTTATTTACATTCCTAATTGTTGTTTTCATTTTCTTCATAACTAATTTATTGTTACATTGCTTTTACTGATTTCAAACAAACTGATGTTATTGAAGCTTTCCTGATTTGTACAAGGGACCAGAAAAAAATGGCCAACCACTTGTATCCAAGTATGCCTGTGTTTCAGGGCAGCTAGCTAATCCCCATTGCAGACACTCGCTCACTCACATTTGTGTTTGTTCAACACCAACAGAACCCATCCGTGGTTATACTGCAACTATGTTGAGTAGATCTAGTTGCAGTTTGTGGAAGAAGATATGTTATCTGGTGTGATCAACAGACTGAACAAGGCCAATACACTCAAACCCTCAGTCACGATGACTTGTGGCTTTATCCATGCAACCAGAAACAACCACTTCTAAGCTCTAAATCTAACTGCATGGTTACTGACATTTTTTATGTATCTATTTCACCCCAAGCATCGCAAGACTGCCACTGGTGCACAGAGGTTTACAGTGAAAGAAAAACCAAAGTGATTTCAAAGAAAAGATAAGAGATGGATGGGAATCAAGGAGATAGAAGATAGCAATTGACATTGCATTTAAACTTTGGAGATTGAGCTACCAGGGAAACAAAAAATGAAAGGGAGTTTTACAAATGTGAAGTGCAAAAAAAGAAGCAATTAGAGTAGAAGAAGCAATTACATTTAACAATTTTGATAGTAAAAGTTAGGACTTTGATGCCAGTCTTGTAGTACACATAGTGATCAGGGAACCAGAGGAAAAACCTTGTCATAAAGATACTTATAGAAAAGACAGAGGTTAAGCCACATCACATTGGTGAGAAAGTGACTGAAGGCAACCTTCCAAGTCAGGATTGATCATTGGATTTTGTCAAAAGCTTCAAGATGTATTTGAATTATTACATTTGTTCTTTGAGCATCTGTCTCAAGTTTAAGCTAAAGATACATTCCTATATAGTGGTTTTTATCTTTCTTTTTTTTAATACCCCTGAGAAAAGTATGAATTCAACTCTTTTACTGCCAACTATGGGTTAACCCTCTAGGGCCATTCGTATCATATTTGATACAGTATGAAAACAAGCCTTGAAAGAAATATTTTCCTGAAAAATTTTTTAAGAGAAATATTTTATAAATTTCAAATGAAAGCAGTACTGACTGCTCAGTCAATGAATACCAAATGTTTCCTTATAGGGAAATACCAAATGTTTCCTTATAGGGAAATACTGTATCAAATATTATACGAATGTCCCTAGAGGGTTAAATAGTAGATCTTGTATTTGGAAAAATCATTGTTTTCTCCAAAAATGGTTAATGCAATATTCTTACACAAAATTAAAATAATTATTATTATAGTCACAATATATGTTTCAGCTTTAAATAACCTTCAAAAGGTTGATAAATCATAAAGAACAAATCAACCAATCAATTGTCCTTCCCTTTCTCTATCTCTTTGTTCTCTACAACTCTCTTTCCTTCTCTTTATTTCTGCTTCTCACTCTCACCCACTCTCTTATCTATCTCTACTCATCTCTCTACCACTTCCCTCCTTTATCTCTACTTATCTCTCTATTACTCTCCGTTTTATATCTACTTCTCACACTACTGCACTCTCTCCCTTTCCCTATCTCTACTTCTCTCTCTAACACTCTCCCTATCACTATCCTTACATCTCTATCTCTCTACATCTCTCTTACTACCTCTTCATCTCTACCTCTCTCTCTCCCTCTTTCTATCTTCATTTCTCTATCTACGACTCTCCTTTTCTTTCTCTCTCTATCTCTACTTCTCTCTCTCATTACCTCTCCCTATATCTATCTCTACTTATCTTCAAAAATTGTTAATGCAATATACTCATGCAAAAATGAAATAATTATTCTTACAATGCAAAATATTTTTTGGCTTTAATTAACCAACAACAGGTTGATAAGCCATAAAAAAAAACAATCAACTTTTTTTTTTAAATGCCATGTCTTGACAGGGCATAAGAAATCATAGATTTCCACAGATTCTATAGCGAAGACTTACATTGCCAAAGCAACAGAAGATGGATTCTTTGCATTTGTAGATGTCATAGAACCATGAGGTGAGCTTATGCAAGGAAGTTTTAAAATGACATGGCACATGTGTCATCGGCGAAAGTGAGGCTATCACACGCGAGAGATCTCGGTTTCTTGCCTGAGACTGAAGATGCATAAAAAGAGCCAACTTTTGGTTTCAGGGCAGTTTCATGTTTGAGACTTGTGAAGGCTACACTGGTGTTCAAGTGAAAGTGCTATTATTTTCAGTGTGCAAGGAACAGAGTCCCGAGTGAAGCAGTCTTCCGATTTCCACATAAAGCATTCAGCGAGAACAGATCCAAGTGGTCATTCATTATTCTACCAACCACACTTCATTAAACAATCTACAGATTCCCTTTTTTCTCTTTAATATCTATGAATTATAAAATTTCTTAAATCATTTCACACCAAGCAAGGTGGGACTACCATTAGTGTGCAGGGGGAGGTAACAGTGATAGAAAAGTGGGTATTGAAGAAAGGGTAACAGATGAACAGGACTCAAAAAGATAGAAGATGGCAAGGAAGTTCCACAGACAGAGTTTGTATTATTAGGGAAACAACTATATAGAAGGAAGTTCCACAGACAGGAAATACGAGAAAAGAAACATTTGACTGTTTTGACAGTAAAAGGGTAAGACCTAGATGTCAATCTAGGACTACAAGTAAATTCCTATGGTTGGGACACAATGAAAAGAAGCTCATCAGAGCATAAGCTGTGAAAATATTTGTAAAAAAGACAAAGGGAAGCCACATGCTGTCAGTAAGAAAATTACTAAGTGAAGGTAGAACAACATATGTTAGCTTTATCAGCCCAACTAATAATGATGTTGGGATTGTTTTTTATTATTTAGCTTTTATATAGTTATTTTATGGGGTTTTTTTTTGTGTTTCTTAAGATTTAGTTGTTTCTGCAGTTTCTGCTTTTAAAAGATCTTTTTTAAATGTGGATGGAGCTTCGTTTATGAGTTGGTGAAATTTCAGATGCAGGTGGTTGGTTGGTTGTTTTGTTTTTATGGCATATCAACCTAGGCGTGTCATTTATTGCCAACTAATTTTTTTTTATTTATTGCTAGTAATACCTTTCTTTTCTTTCAACAATTTTATTGTTGTTTTTATATAAGTTTTGTGTCTAGTAATACTTTTTCTTTTTCAAGTACCACGATTCATTGGAATTTGTTTTTTTAAGGTCAGGGTCCCCAAGTCCTACCCTTGTTATTTAACCCATAACTGTAGGGAAGGGATGGATTAATACCTTTCCCAAGGGTACCAGTGCTTAAGTGAATGCTGGGTATTCAAATGGAATTCGAACTCGGCTCACCGATTTCTCCTTCCGAGCCGATATCCACTGCACCACAACACACATCCATCACTAAACATTTACATAACCTGGTATTCCCAAGCAGTCACCCATCTAAGTACTGACCAGGCTCAACATTGCTTAACTTTGGTGATCAAGTGAGAACCTGTGTATTCAACGTGATAGGCCGTAAGCCTGGATGCAGGTGGTAGTTTGGTTCTAAATATATAAATCATGATTGTACTCACAATGGCCAAGTGTAGATTTCTTACATGTATTTTAAATTAACATGGATCAACACTTCAAATAATGTTACTGTATTCTTACAAGCAATTAAAAATGGATTTTATTGGATAGTGTTTATTCAATGTCTATTAAAAACAAATTCAAATAAATTTAAAATTTTAACTTGAAAATTCATTTTTAATTATTATTTTTCCTCTGATATCATCCTCACACAATTTTGCTCTTAAGTACATTTAGAATTCTAATTACAACGTTAGTTTAAATTAACCTATAAGTTATAGTTCTGACCAGATAGTCCATCATATCTATATACTAGTTGTAGCCTTAGTTTAAATTAACATATAAGCTGCAATCCAGTTTAGGATATCCCAGTTCTGTGTAACCCACTATCTGTTGTATCGTGATAGTTAATAAAGAGTATTTACAGAGATCTTTTAGCACCATTACAGACCAGATTTCACTCTTTGTCATTGCTGCAAGCAATGCCATGAAGAACCCCAATGATTTATTAGGTTATGGCATAATTTGATTGGAACTGAATCTTAAGCTAATCTAATATAAACCAAGACAAATCAAGTCTTTTGACATATAAGTACATACAGTCTACCTCACAGCTAACCAACCTTTATTCAAATCAACTGAGAAAATGTCAACGTAATTACAATAAGATTTGAAATAAGTGAATTAAAACAGAAGCCTGACAACTGATTCTTTGCAAATTCACCTTTGAGTAAGGTCAAGCATCTGTTTGCTTCGTGTGCAGGTGGTATTAACAAAAAGAAACAAAAGTAAAATTTGGTTGCAGGGGTGTTCTTCTTTTCTATGTGGTGTGTCCTTTCAAGATATAGGAAATCATGGCTCTCCACAAGTTCCTGTCATTTGTAACTCTTAGCAATGTGTGTGCTTCTGCTATCTCTCCTAATCACTGTTCTGCCAACCATCTACACAAGCTTGTTAAATAGGTTATTCTCAATGCCCATCTTCTCTTCCTGCCTTCAATATGTCTTTACACTTATATATAAATATATAAATATTTTTTAAAATACTTTCAAAAGTGCCTGTAAATACACCAAAAATTACACAGGCACCTGATGTTTTTGTAAGAACATTTGTATATTTGATTTAGCAATAAAATATGTAAAAAGAATAGCAATAAAATGTATACTAGTATACACTAGTATTAAAGAATGAGTTTGTAGTGATAGCTACAAATAAATAACTGAATAACTTCTAACCTTTTATTTATTTTTTTTTTTTATAAGCGTTTCACCCCGAGCAAGGCATTTCACTGCCACTATTGTGCAGGGAGCTCCATAGAGTGGAGAAAGGATGGTTAAATATAGGAAATGTCAGAAGGTGGGTGATAGGCGGGTAAGGATACCTAGAATGAGGGTTGGGTAGATGAGAGTGTTGGGAGAATATTTGGAAGTTAGTGTGATAGGAGGTGTTTATTGACCCTACATTTAAATACCTGGAGATTGTAACTGTTGGGAAAGCAAACATGTGGAAGGGAATTCCACAGGCAGGAAGTGCGAGAAAAGAAGCTGTTGGAGTAGAAATTATGGTTACATCTTATCTGTTTAACTGTAAAAGGTTGGGACCTAGTTGCTAATCTAGTATCTCATGTAAATTTGTGCATAGGCAGTACCAATGATCTAAGTAGTCCTAGACTATGTTTTATGTAGACGTATATACTCCAATGCATGCGTTTGAATACTGAACGCCAGTGAAAAAATAATACAAGAAAAATGGATTCTTCCACAGGTGATTAGATGACTGCTAAATAGCTATAAACACACCAGACAGAAGTCTGGGGTGATTGTGTTGATTGTTGAATGTTGAGCAAATAGCGAGTAATCGAAGTTCAGCAAATAATGAATCTATCATGTTACCCAACTGTGAATCTAATGTGGATCAATCATATTACGAGTAACTAACTGATTTTACCAAGACCAAGATATACAACTGTGTGATACCAACACCTTAGTAACCATCAAGGTTCCAATCTCAACAAACAAGAATACAGCGCTATGTAGGAATATGAAATTAAAATAATTAATAATAAAAGAAAAATTAAAAGTTATGTAGCATGTCCGTTATGTGTCACCCTCTTTATCCACAGGTTAAACTGTTGTGATCTCTTGTAATCATTATTCGTTGATTCCATATTGGGGTTGATTGTGCTTAGACTAGGTCCTCATCTTTGACCTTATCACCAAGCACGACCCTATCAGGAGTTTCAAACTTCAGTTAGATTCACACTCAGAATCACATATACTCCTCCACCACAAGATGTAACCATCAGAAGAATTAACAATAATTATAATATTTACAATTTTTTCTCTCTAATTGCATGGTACCTCATCTATCTGTGTCTTCTGATACTAAAAACTTGTTGTCTTTGGTTGAGACTTGGAGGCAACTCACACAGCATAACAACAATAACATGCTTAAAATTGATTGGTACATTTTCATTTTAGGTCCTAAAGGCTTTTCCCCCTTCAACTTTATCCAAAATAGCATTATTTCTGTGCAAATGTATATGCTGAACTCAAATCAACAATTAGTTATTGAAGAAATTTACCTTTATTGATCTTAACGACCAGAAAATAATCAAACTACATTTTGTCTCCCCAAACTCTAACTGCTGAAGGACTTTCCGCGTAGGGCAACAAATTTCGGTCTATTTTGGGCCAATTTACTTCCTTTACTGAAGCTTCCACCTATTTACTTCCTGTAATGAAAGTAATACGCAATTGTATTTCTACGTGTATTACTTTCATTACAGGAAGTAAATAGGTGGAAGTTTCAGTAAAAGAAGTAAATCGGCCAAAATTTGTTGCCTACGCAGAAGGTCATTCTGCAGTTAATTACATGACTTCGTGAGAGTTATGGGAGAAAAAAGTGCGAGATGTAGTTCGTTTTTTTTCTTATGGACATTCAGATCAAAAAAGGTAGGTTTCTTCAATAACTAATTGTTGATTTGAGTTCAGCATATACATCTGCACAGAAATAATGCTATTTTGGATAAATTTGAAGATGGAAAAGCCTTCGGGATCTAAAACGAAAATTTATCAATTGATTTAACTCTTCAAATTGAGTTTTATCAGTTTGGTATCTTATTTAAAACTTATTATAGATTGTTTAGGTCTACTTTATAAGGCTTAACAAGAATAGCTTAGAGAAAACTTGGTTAAATCAATAACTTCTAGATAAACATTAATAATAGACAAGATGTGAAAACACTGTGTTTAATTATCCTATTTGCACGGAATACCAAAATTAGCAGCATTTCTTACATTTACCAGGAAGAAAATCTAAACCTCAAAGATTCATTCTCCTGGTTATAGACTTGTAAAATCTACAATAACAGTGAGGTATAAATATCTGTAATAAAACTTTTCATTGAAAAGAAAAGGTTTGCATGACTCACATTCTCACTTTGATTAATCTTTTAATAAAGGTTTGTAAAAGAGAGAATTTATGAAAAAAAATAACAAAAACTAAATTGATGTCATCAAAATTTCATTTTCTGTGATAAGAGTTCCTTCATTTGATAGTGGGAAAAGAAAATGGAACTTAATTGCTCAATTTGAAAATATTTCACTCTTTCTTTATGTATTTTTTAAAAAGAAAGAATGCAGATAATGTCTGTTAATGATTCCATCTGTGAAAACAGTCTTTAGTTTTCACAATTTGATAACAATGTAATTCATTATTTCAAGAAGAAGATGAAAGAAATGAGGAAAAATGACTTAGTAAGTTAAATGAAAATCTTTTGACTGGATCTTTCATTATTAAAATAAATGCACACTTTTTTCACTGTCTCTGCACTGTCCTTTCTCTTTCTTTTGCTGTACCCCTCCATTTCTGGCTGTCTACCTCTTTGCTAGCTAATTTTTACTTCTGTCTGCCTATGGCCACTTCTACTTCTGTCTGAATATGGCCACTTTTACTTCTGTCTACCTATGGCCAATTTTACTTCTGTCTACCTATGGCCATTTTACTTCTGTCTGCCTATGACTACTTTTAATTCTGTCTGCATATGGCTACTTTTACTTCTGTCTGCCTATGGCCACTTTTAATTCTGTCTGCCTATAACACTACTACATTTTTAAAAATTTTTGTTTGCCTATATTTCTGCTCGTCACTTTTTAAAATTTCTGTCTGATTATCTCTTTGCCAGATTCCTTTTATTATTTTTTGTGTACCTGTGTTTTTGTTATATCCTTTTTATTGTTATCTATCTCACTGTTTTCATAGTTATGACTATCTATCTATCTATCTATCTATCTATCTATCTATCTATCTATCTATCTATCTATCTATCACAATCCTTTCATAATTATCTGTCTCAATCTTTTAATTATCTATCTATCTATCTATCTATCTATCTATCTATCTATCTATCTATCTATCTATCACAATCCTTTCATAATTATCTGTCTCAATCTTTTAATTAGCTATCTATCTATCTATCTATCTATCTATCTATCTATCTATCTATCTATCTTAGTCTGTTTATACTCTTTCAGTCTGTTTATAGTGATATATTAGTCTGTTCATAATCTACCTATTTATCTCAATCTTTTCTTAGTTTATCTATTTATCTATCTCAATTTTTGTTAACCTTCCTATATTTGTCTATCACTATCTTTTTTAATATAAAACTTTCCTGCTTCCCACAATCAATTCATATCTATCTATCTATCTATCTATCTATCTATCTATCTATCTTTAGGTGACAATCAGTCTAAGAGAAACATAACACTGAATTCCAAACCATGGAAAATCTGCAGGAAAATCATTCCATCATCTTTAACATGTGCATTGTGGTGCAATGGATATCAGCTTGGAATGAGAATTCAGAGAACCAAGTTTGAATTCCATTTGAATTTGTTGCATTCAATTATGCACAAATACCCTTGGGAAAGGTATGAATCCACCTCTTCTCCACCCAGCTATGGGTTGAATAGCAGAACAAATGGTATACTGGTCGGTAACCAGTATACCATAGAAAAAAATGCAAGCTTTCTGGGGATAATCTTCTGTCTAGTCAGTCATGGATTGAAAGATATGTGATCGCCTAAACGTGTATAAGGTATCACACTTAAGTGACTGATTTTAACATCAAGCCATAGCAATTCACAAATAATAAAGGAAAAGAACTTGTGGAGAGTCATTATCACCTATGTTCTGAAAGGACGTGACATGAAAAAAATCTATCTAACTGCCTTCAACTTTTTGATTTCTCTACCTTTCTCTCTGATAGCCACATTTTTTTATTCCTCTTTAAGACTCATTTTCATCATAATATTGACGTCAGTAGAAAATTAAGTCTCCATTCAAATGCATTTTCATTAAATAGAAAATATTTTTATATGGTTCTCTTTCAATGAAAGAAATGCTCAGTGGATTCAGTTCCCAAACCAAATATATTTTTTAAAATTTTTGTCAAAGAAAAACTAAATTGTTAATTTATTTCTAAACTCCAACTACTGACTGCAAAGAAAGAATAATTTACCTTTACACTCACATTTTATTATGGATATAGTAATAAACAATCAATATTAGTAAAAGTTTCAGGTTATACGTCTATGATAAATATACACTATATATTTCCATTTTCAATATTAACTTTTATCGAAATATTTACAGCATTGTGATGGTGTGAGATTTTATTATGCAAATTGTAATTTGTTCGTCATATAGGAAATAAACATATATAATAATATAACTGGATGTGCATTGTGGTGCAATGGATATCAGTTCAGAATGAGAAATCAGAGAGCTGAGTTCAAATTCCAGTTAAATTTCTTTGCATTCATTTACGCACAAATACCATTGGGAAAGGTATTAATCCAATCTCTTCTCTCCAGTTATGGGTTAAACAACAGGACAGTTTGGATTCTATAGCCTTGGCTGGCAACCAGTCTACTGCAGAAAGTAATGGCAACCTACTGCAGGATAATCTTCTGCCCATTCAGTCATGTCTCTTTCGAGATATGATTGCCCAAGTGTGTCTCACGTATGGCACTTAACTGACTGAATAATATGACTAATGATCTATTTGTTTGAATTTCAGATACATAAAAATTATCTTAGCTCATAAGACAATTATGATCTCAAAAAAGAAAAAAAGATATTGTAAAATTATTTAGCGATGTGAACACAGCATTGGAAATTGAGAAAAAATGACTAAAGCAAAGAACACAGAACAACCAAAAAGAAACTGAAAATATTAGTAAGAGAAGAACAGGAAAAAAAGAAATTTTAAGAAAGATACAAAAAGAGGTTTGAAAAAAATTAAATAATAAACAAAACAAACAAAAGTGGATTGACCAGCAAAAAATATTTAAAGGTGGTATTCATAAAAGATGCAAAATATTAAATACATTGGTTAAAGACATGAACATAACAAAATTAGCATCTTTAAGTCAGAAATCTACATATGCTGGATGAAGAAATATGTGGAATCTGATTTCAAACAGTAATTTTTGGTGATAAAAGCAGAGTTACATTAGATAGACCTAATAGTTGGAAGAACTTAGGTCTTTCCTAGAAATAGACAAACAATAGTCATTTAGTTAAGTGCTACTTGTGATACATGTTTGGATGATCATGTCTCTTACAATCCATGACTGAATAGATTTTCCCGCAGTAGACTGCCATTTATTTCTGCAGTAGACTGGTTACCAACCAAGGTTATTGAATCTAAACTTTTTAATTCATAGCTGGAGGGAGAAGAGATGGATTGATACCTTTCCCAACGGTGAATGCAACAAATTCAACTGGAATTCGAACTCTGCTCACCAATATCAATTACACTACAACAGGCATTCACTACCATTGGAGAAGTAAAATTTTTGGCTGGAATTTAAGCAATAAAATCATACTTCCCTTCAATACTTATGATGGTGCCAAGATAATTGCAGAAAATCTTTCCAAGTACTTTTTTTAAAAATATTTTTTTTATAATCATTTCACTCAAATCAAGGCAGTTTTACTGCCACTGGTATGCAGGGGGTTACATAGGAGGAAAGTGATGAGAAAGAGGAACAAGTTATAGGGGGTGTCAGAGAATGGGTAAGAGAAGGATGCAAATACTGGTGCGATGAGAGTAGTGTGGATGGAGAAAATAACATTAGGGAAAGGATGTGAGCCAGAGAGATAGGAGATGACAGTTGAATTTACATTTAAATTCTTGGAGATTGTAGCTGTTGGGGAAGCAATTATACAGAAGGGAATTCCACAGGCCAAGATATTTTTAAGTGGTACTCATCTCAACCCAGGCTTACGGCCATATCATGTTGAATACACCAGTTCTCGCTTGAACACCAAAGTTAAGCAACGTGAGCCTGGTCAGTAATTAGATGAGTGACCGCTTGGGAATACCAGGTGCTGTAAGTGTTTAGTGACAGATGTGTGTTGTGGTGAAGTGGATATTGGCTCGGAAAGAGAAATTGGTGAGCTGAGTTCAAATTCCAGTTGAATACCCTGCATTCACTTAAGCACTGGTCCTCTTGGGAAAGGTATTAATCCATCCCTTCCCTCCAGTTATGGGTTAAATAACAAGGGTAGGACTTGGGGACCCTGCTCTTGAAAACAAATCCCAATGAATCTTGATACTTGAAAAGAAAAAGTATTACTTGACACAAAACTTATATAAAAACTACAATAAATTGTTGAAAGAAAAAGGTATTACCAGCAATAAATAAATAAAAATTTAGTTGGCAATAAATGACCCCCCGAGGTTGATATGCCATAAAAACAAAACAACCAACCAACAATTATCTCAATCTCTCTCTCTCTCTCTCTATATATATATATATATATATAATGTTTTAATCAGTATCACTCCAAACAAAGCAGCAAAGTCACTAAAATGCAAGGGTTGCAGAGTGGGGAAGAATTAGGAACAGAAACAGAACTTAGGGCTACATCTAGCAAGCTCAACTATAAATTGATGCGATCTCAACGCCAATCTAGTACTGAGCTTAAATTCATAAAGTCTATAATGAAGAGCTCATCCAAACAATTACCATAAAAGTTTCTATAAAAAATGCACTGAAAAGCAATCTTATGGCAATGGGTAAGCAAATGAAGCCAAGCCACTAGACCAGGACCAATAATATTGCTGATTCTTCTTTGGATTTTATCAAGGAGCCCAAGATAAATAGCAAGGGCATTAGATCATATGTGGTAGTGATATTCTAAGCATAGATGAATGATAGGCTTATATATATGTAAGATAGATTCCAGAGAGAAAAATTGTTTTGCCCAACACAGTCAACTGACTTTCTTAGCAGCTGACCTAGCAATGGATTCAATATAGTTTTTCCTCTTACTGTCAGCGGAGAACATTAGCCTGAGAAAACACAAGTCACTTTCCTGGAGGTTAGCATCAGCAGATGGAAGCCAGAATGAGGAGATGATTAATGGAGAGATGTTTAGTCTTGGAGATATTAAAAATGACAAGCCATTTCTTGTCACAGTTAACAACAGTTTTAATGTTCAGCTGCCATTTTGACCTTGGCAGACTTATCAGCCTTACTAGTGAGACAGAAAAAAATGGTTGTGTCATCAGCATAGATGCCAATTTGAGAATCATCCAAAAGGTTGTTAATGAAAATTAAAAACAGCAAATAATTAATGATGGAGCACTGAGAACACTTACATTAGTATGAAAGAATCTAGATGATATATATGTCTTTTTTTGTAACTTGTTATATATATGTAAGTCTAGAATATGCCAGTCTTTAAATGACTCATGCCCCTTGTATCTATATGAAAAACTATATATTATTAAATGTAATGAAATAAATGTCATATGTAAACACTGCAAAATGTTCACCTTAGAATATGGTTAAAAAATTCTTCATAAATAAATATCCATATATTTGTTTTATATTATGATATAATAATAATAAATTAGACATTAATTTTTTTTTACAAATTATGAGTTTATAAAAAATTGAAATGAAATTCATTTTGAACCAAAATAAAAATAGTATGATTATACACAAATGTCTGATCAAAAATATAAAATGTTTTCTTTTTTCTTTTTTGTTTTAAAAAATACTGGAATACAGAGAAAAGTAAGACAATAATCTTGTAACAATAATGAATACATCAACTCCTGAAAAAAGCAGTCTAGACGGTGGCTCAATGGACAGACACTCCCCACCCCGTCAAAATTAAAAGAAGAAATCCTGTATTCTCCAAAAATGAAACCTATATTTTCAAATGCTTTAACAAGAAAAAAATACTTGTTACAAAATAAATTTAATATTTAGTATAATATCCTTTTGCTTTGATCACTGCCTTCATTCTGTAAGGCATTGACATCACAAGCTTCTTCAATGTATCTAATGGTATCTCTTGCCAAGCAGCTTGTATTCGTTCCCAAAGTGTGTCTTGCAAAGTAACATTAGATTTATAATTTTTTTATCCAAAATATCCCATAGATGTTCAATAGAGTAGTTTCAAAATAACTTGTTTAATAGAAAATAGGAAAAATTAAATATAACTTCTTTTTAATACATTTCTTTCACAGCTAGTTTTAAATAATCAATATTGATTAGCAATTTACTTGGCTTTTCACCCTCTATTTGAATTTCAGTGAGGTTTTTAGGAAGATTACCCGTGTTCTAATACTTTTGCACATTACCGGTAATGTGCGAAAGTGTTAGGACAGGGATGATTTTAAACTTTATTTTGATGCCTCATAAAAGATAAAAAGTTCTTGTCCTAATACTTTTGCACAGTACTGTATATATATATATATATATATATATATATATATATTAATTAGAGAAAATTTTCATATATATATATATATATATATATTAATTTATGCATCTGAACATTATTATTAAAATATGACAGTCATTAATTCATTTCATAAAATCTCTGGAAAATATTATATATATATATATATATATATATGTGTGAAAAAATATAGTTTTAAGGTGTGCTATATTTATAGGACAAAGTGTTCAATATCAGAGATAGCGCATACATAAATATAAAAGTGAACATTGAAGTCAACACTCTGAAGCGACAGATTGTTTCCTGCTTGGTGCAATCATCAGGCCACAGGTGTCAGGTTTTTCTTGGAATATTTATATATAGAGATCAGTGGTGCATTGTGGGTAATTCTTCTAAAGGTTATTTTCATGAGAGTGGTTTGTTTATTTATTTATTTGGATACATTTACTTTACTTGTTTTTATTTTTATATTTATATTTATTTATGCTTTTTGATGTTTAATGTATTTATTTATTTAAATTTGTTATTTATTTTATTTATTTTTTATTTTTATTTTATTTTATCTATTCTAATAATTGTTAAGGTGGCAGTGGTTTGTTAATTTGTTTATTAATATTTATTTATTCTTTTCAGTTTTTGATTTTGATAATGTAGCAAAAAGTTTTTTTCATGTCTTCATTTTGAGATGAGTTCAGATCATTTATGTAGTAGTTTATTTTGGTCTGGGAAGGTAATAAAAAGTCTGCAGGTTTTGGATTGGTTGTTGTTGGCTGATGTTCTTTTCCATATTTTCCATGATATTTTTTGTGCTATTCGGGTTTTGTTTTTAATCTCCCAGATATACCTAGAAAGCATTATGCTGTTCATATATTTACTATTTGTGATGGTTGTTTTGTGTGTGTATTTTCTTTGTTTTCAGGGTCCTTCTGTTACTCTTATGTATATATTTTCTTGTTATCTGGTGATTTTACTGTCACTCAGTATATTACATTGTTTTGTAAACAATTACCATTTAAGGGACATTCATTTCTTATTCTGCAGTTACACATGGATTTAATTTGTTCAGGTTGTTTGTTGATAGTTTTTCTGTTGTCTTTTTTTATTATTTGTACCATGTTCTTGATGCAACTGTAGCTGATTTTCACTGTGTTTTTGTTGAATATTTTGTGGAGAGTACTTGGTTCTGGGAATTGTTTATCTAAAAGTTTGAAGAATATTTTTCCTATGTTTGTTTTTACACTTTTACTATATGGTGGGTTGAACTATATAATATTTCTCTTCCTGTTGGCATTTTTTGTGCTCTGTGGTGAGTATGTGAGTGTTGCTGGGAACCCACTATCCTTTCGAGCTGTTTCATAGTCTTTTTGACTTTGTTAAATATGATAGGAAGAGTTGATGGAGAGCCTATGTTTGACTGATTTTGGTATCTGCCTAATTATAGATGGCAGGTGACTGGAAGAAATGTGTATATACAGTGGTTTTATCCTTTCTTAGATTGAAGGTAACATCTATAAAATCTACTTTGTTTAGGTTAATTTTTATATCTATGTCAAATCTTTTATTCTTGAAAATCTTTATAATTGCTTTTCTAGTTTGGTTTTTGTGTTGTTTGTTATAGTTTCATAAGATTATGAGACTGTCAACCCTGTAGAGTTCTGTATCATTTCTATCTATTATTTTGCTTAGTTCATGTAGTAAGTATATGCCTATGATTTCACAGGTCTCTGCACCATCAAAGCTTCTCATTGTAGTGTCAAAGATCCCTTCTTTCTTTATCCATGCAGTTTCATTGTCAAATATTAGTGATTAATGGGAGTGTTTAATGATATAGATTTCATTAGTGTTTACTTTTATTTGTTCCTGGGTGAGTAAAAGTAAAATAAATTTATCCAAATAAATAAATAAACAATCTCACCAAAATAATCATTAGAAGGATTATCCACAATGCACCACTGACTCATATATATAAATAGCTGAGGAAAACCCAACATATATGGCCTGATGACTGCACTTAACATAAAAAAATCTGACACCTCTGAGTGTTGAGATTAATGTTTACTTTTATACTTATATATCTATATCTATATCTATCTCTCTCTCTATATATATATATGTATATATATATGAACAAAAAAGTGACAAGGTGAAACTATATTTAGCCAATGCATTTCGACTTCTAATGGACTTTATTTAGGCAATGCATGATTTATTATACTGCACATGTTTATATATTAAGAGGCAAGGATATCATTGGTTTAACAAGGTTTGTAAATTTGAAAACATTCATAAATGGTCATCAGATAGTTGAAATGTCAGTCGTAGCATAAGGAGATACAATGTATCTTAATTCCAAGTCTGGGGAAAACTAAAGTGAGGGAGTAATATTCAAATGTTTTTTGGTTTTTTTTTGTCAATATTGTTAGGATTGTGATTAGGTTTTATGATACGAGATGGATGTTTAATGTCAAATTTGAGTTCGCTACTGTTTCTGTGTAACATGATATTTAGGAAACACAAAAAAAATAGCAAACTCAAATTTGAAAAGATACCAACAAAAACGACCTGGCCAACTTCTTGTCAAAAATTAATTATAATGAAAACTTTTTATCAATGAAATACAGACAACTTTAAAACATTCTTCTTCTTCTTTTATATGTCAGGACATGGGTGATATGGCTCTTCAAATTTTCCTGTCCCTCGTAGCTCTTAATAAGTTTAGTCTTTTTGTTATTTCTCCCAATCCAAGTTCTACCATCTATTTGCTCAAACTCATTAAGTATGTTACTGTTATGTAAGAAGAAAATGTCGATACTGACATGTGTAGTTGAACATGGATCTCCAGGCAACAAACGTAACCATTGAATGAATTGTGCTACTGTGATCACCTGACCATAAATATGTAGTAAATAAGATACTCAGAGAGAGGTTTGAGTGTTTTGTGTTGTGTATCATTGAAAGAATTGTCTTCTGAGTGAATTACTCAAGAGAATTATTTTGAGAGCATTATGGTGTATTATTCAAAGAATTTGTTTAGTACATTGACTTTATATAAAGATATCAAAATATTACAACTCACTAACAGCAATTTGCTAAAAGTTCCCTTCAGAATAATGTTATGAAAAACAACATTATAAAAGTTACACTCTGCTTATTCCTGTTTTTCTTCAATCAGTCCTGTGAGTATCATTTTTCCCTCGCCCTCTTTCCTCATTATGTACCCCAAAAATTCCAACAGCTCTCCCTGATTTTAAATTTAATTTTTATTTTTGTTTCCATTTTCTCTGAATCCTCACTATTGCTAACATGTTTGGTCTATGGCATCCTCAACATTTTTCTGTGGAATCACATTTCTGTTGTTTGAAGTCTTTTCTTCATCTTTAAGAAAATTGTCTACAATTTACTGCCATATATGTGGACAGATATAATGTAACAGTTCAGTTCCTTTTTCTTTGTTTTTAATGAAATCTTTGTCTTTTAATACTCTTAGTTTTTGGAAAGCATCTTTGGCCAGCCAAATATGTTTCAATATCTGTGTCACCACTTTTCATTTTCTGTTAGAACACTTCCCAAATTACAAAAAGTGCAACAATGAGATCCAAAGATGTACTGCAATAAAGAGAAAAAGAAATTAAAATTAGATATCAGTTGATCATTAATAATATAAACAAGGATTTATAAAAAATATTCAAACCCTTGTTCAATAAATATTAATAATTAATAAAAAAATAATTTTAATTAAATATTAAATGAATATATTTTTTATTCACAAAGCTATATTAGTATGCTGAAAGCTGAACTCTTTAAATACTGCTTTTGAAACATTTAAAATATTTACCATCCACAGAAATTTCTAAATAACTCTTTCAAATTATCAAGTTGTAATTTTAATTTATAAAACCACTAGCAGTATAGCTCAGCGTTGCTCGAATGTAATGAAAGCTTTAAAACTAATTCCTGGTCCTGGAGCTCAGACTCAACCTAAAGAATATTTGTGTGAAGTTTGGTGAGAATTGGATAAAAATTGTGAAATTGTATAAAGGACATACAAACATCTTGCCTTATATTATCGATTTCCTGCACTATTGTAAGAACTGCAACCTTGAAACTTCTGAATATCATTTCTTATGTCTTTGTCTATGAGTGTATCAAATTTGATTAAAATCGAACCACTCCTTCTATAAGCCGATTTTTTCGATTATCGATTTTCAATATTTATTGGTGGTACCTCGACACAAAACCCAGCTAAGAACACTCACAGACGCTTATAGTACAACTGTGTAAATTTTCAAGAAAATAGGTTCATCCATTTCGGAGTTTATAGGTAATGGACACACACACACACACACACACACACACACACACACACACACACAGACAAAGTTCCATTTATAAATAAGTTTAGATAGATAAAATAATGATTTCAGTTTGGCATTATTGCTTAGTTATTACTAACCTCAGTTAATTTAAATATTGATATTCACTCATTTAAGACATTTTCCTCTCACATTAATTAGCCTTAATTAAAAGTTTCTATCAAGCAGAGACATGTGGGCAGACATATTAGAGATTAACCTGCCCAGACGGAATGACAAATAATAAGCGAGTCAAAAGCCAACCCCTCTCCCAGAAACAGGAATTAAGAGACTTAAAATAGTGCATGCAAACTGTACACCATACTTTCTGCCCATCAACATGAGAAGGCACTCACCTATTTGGAAAAATTCACTTGAATATCCATTAAAGCTGGGAGACTAATGACCACTTGTCTGCTGAGAGAATGGACATTTGAGACCTCAGGTGGCAAGAAGTTCATAAGCCAACAGATTTTTGTCAAAAGTCAGAAATCAGAGGTAGAAGAGTCACTAATCATTTTGGGCTTACTGATCAGAGCTAACTGCAGAAACCTAGTCAAGAATTTTTGAAAATTCAGCTCTCCTTTTAGATAGTTTCTCATAAGAATCTTTCCATTATGCATATTTCATACCAACCCAAATTAAAAGGAATCATGTGATATATATAACTGCAGCTGCTTCCTGCATTATGGCCTCACTTGATGAGTCAGTCAGTGACAATGGGATGAGGTTGAAAGGGCTCATGTGGGAAGTGTTCTGATTAAGTCATGTATTCATGCTTCTCCGAAGACATTTAATGAAAAGTCAGTTCTGGATCAGGCGATTATATACCATTTACATCAAGAAGTGATGATGTCATGCAAATAGCAATATCTGTTTATGGCTGGTTGGAAAAAATCTGAAAATCTGTAAATACAGTTGTTTTATTGTATGTGAATTAAATTTGCAAAAACCAACACTCAAACACAGTATTGCCAAAATATTAAAGCCATGTTAAAAGTACATAATTACAAATTTTTGGTATTTTGTTAATTAAGAAAGATGTGAAAATGGTTTTAAAAATATTTTGGGTCTTTAGTTATTTTTAAAACAATAATTAAGAAAGATATGAAAATGGTTTTAAAAATATTCCAGTTGCATTCGTTACATCCATTTATCATAAATATCTGGGGTTTTAAGTTATTTTTAAAACAATAATTAAGAAAGATGTGAAAATGGTTTTAAAGATATTTTGGGTCTTAAGTTATTTTTAAAACAATATGACTTGAAGTTACACTTAATCAGCTTCTTCACAAGAACTTTGTGGAACAGACTCCCTGATGGATTATTTCTCAATCACTACAATCTTAAACTCTTCAAGTCTAGGGTTAACATGTATATAATAAGTAAAGTGTTAATTATTATCTTTCCAACATAATCTCATAAACTACACTTTTTGCCTTCACTTATGTTCATACAACACTATACACCAAACCACTACTTTGAGTGACTCTTCCTTGTATTTAGTCAACATTATTATTAAAAACATAATTTGTGATTTTCTTTACTTATTATATCCATGTGTTTAGATAGATAATTAATATCACATATTATCAATAACAAAGATTAATTATTTTAAATAATAGTTGGGCATTTAATAACAGTAATGAAAATAATAAATATAAATAAAAACTTCTAATAACTTGGTTATTGGTAAGGACGTTCTCATGTATTAACAGACTAGCAGTATAGCCCAGAGTTGCTCGGGTGTAATGAAAGCTTTAAAACTAATCCATGGTCCTGGAGCGCACACTCTTTGGACGTTGACACGAAAGACTAACAAGCAATAGTTGTTTCCAGTTAAAGTGAAACCGTAGACTGAAAGAAAAATCAATGGAAGTAAGTCAAATTTTGATTTCCTGGTATCAATATCAAATAAGTTTTTTTTTGTCGTGAACTGAATTTTGAAGGCTAAATAAGTCCTCTGAGTAAATGCTTTCATGGCTGAGACTAAGAACTACAATTATACCTACTTAGAGCCAAACCCGAAGCAAAAACTAAAATAAAAGGGCTGGAAAAAATACAGACATACAGGCAGATAAACAGACACACACACAAACATCTTGCCTTTTATATGTATATATTATCAACTTTCTGCACTATTGTAAGAACTGCAACCTTGAAATTTCTGAATATCGTTTCTTATGTCTTTGTCTATGAGTGTATCAAATTTGTTTAAAATCGGACCACTCCTTCTATAACTCGATTTTTTCGATTATCAATTTTTGATATTTATCGGGGGTACCTTGACACAAAACCTAACTAAGAACACTCCCAGACGCTTATAGTACAACTGTGTAAATTTTCATGAAAATTGGTTCAGCTGTTTTGGAGTTTATAAGTAATGGGCGCACACACACACACACACACACACACACACACACACACACACACACACACATACACACAGAGAGACAAAGTTCCATTTATAAATAAGTTTAGATTTAGATATGATTTGGTTGCATTTATATTAGAAGACAGAAGGCTTTATTCCACGTGTTTCCACAATTTCCATCTAATTTGGAATAGTTTGACCTCATCTATTGTCCAGTATTAAGGCACATTTTTGCAGTTCAATGCCACAAATCTAGTATATTAGAATCTGCCATTAACCACGTCCAACAAACCTGCTACTAATATCTTCACCATGATTCTGGCAGGAGTGGCTTCTCTGTAGTATCCCTTGACAAAAGCAAACCTGTGATTTAGTCCCAGCACAACATATATCTTTGAATTGATTGTGAGCCACAGCTGAAGTGCCTAGTTTGCTTTGCTATCTGAGGGTGAAAATATAGTTTTATATATTTCTCAATGATATTTACTGATAAATGGATGTAACGAACTCAACTGGAATGTGAACTCAGCTTTCCAATTTTTCATTCTGAACTGCTATATATCACGTCATTGACATATCCAAATAATAGCAGAATAATTCAAGATAATTGATATTAAATATTAATAATACTTAATCTTCTCACCTGCGGAACTCTCTACCAATTTCTTGCTTCCTTGACATATAATCTTCAGCAAAGCTAATTGCCATTTTCTGTCTTCCTGTAATGTTTTTATTGTCCTTTCTTTTCACTAGTCCTCACTAAAGCCTTTTGTTTGTTTAGAATAGCCAAGAATTAGGAAGGTAGTAATTAGAGAGAGTATTAGAGAGTATTAGAGAGTATTAGAGAGAGTATTAGAGAGTATTAGAGAGAGTATTAGAGAGTATTAGAGAGAGTATTAGAATAGCCAAGAATTAGGAAGGTAGTAATTAGAGAGAGTATTGAAGGAACAGAAAACTTGTTAATGAAAACACAAGAGGTTTATTAAATACTTATATCAGTCAGTTAAGTGCCATACGTGATACATGCTTTGGGCGATCATGTCTCAAAAGAGACATGATTGACTAGGTGGAAGATTATCCCACAGTAGGTTGCCATTGCATTTCTGTGGTAGACTGGTTGCCAGCCAAGGCTATAGAACCCAATCTGTCCTATTATTTAACCCATAACTGGAGGGAAGAGATGGATTAATACCTTTCCCAATGATATTTGTGCATAAGTGAATGCAAGGAATTAAACTGGAATTTGAACTCAGCACCCCAATCTCTCGTTCTGAGTCAATATCCACTACAGCAAAAAAATACTTATATATACAACAGAAAAACTTGAGTAAATCAACTATTCTTCAAATCTTATTCTAATGTGGTTAAAGTAAGAAGCATAAAAGCAATAGTGGTAGTATTTGGAGAAGAATGGAGCTAGCTCAGGGGCACATTTTTTAGGAAGATGACTGGAATTGCATCATCTGTGCTAGCGTTCTGAGAGTTTAATTTAGAAATTAGAGATGAGGTTATGCATGTATCACTTGGTTAAGCCTATGTTCTAGGCAGAAAAATGGGTATGAAATGATACCACCTTGTTTGCTGTAGATGTGAGGACATCAGACTGACTGAATAGAGGATGGATTGAAGGTTTACTGTTGTTCAGCACACTCTTTACAGAGCCACATTGATGATGGTTTTCATCTAGGAGGTGAATTCGGAGGTGCAGTCTTAAAAAGTGTCAGTAAAAATTTTGTTCTAAGATGCATCATGAAGGAAATCCTGGAACAAGCCCCAATCCACAAACTGATAACAGAAAGATATTCTGTTCATAGGAGGATCCTTCATGAAAGGAGAGCAAAAAGAGATGTTTACGGACACCACCACATGATCAAAATTGCCAAGAGAACAGAGCTGCATAGTATGACATGAGTCAGGAATCAACGTAAAGAAGAGATCAAGAAGAAGAACATGTCTCTCAGAGTAACTGGGGGGAAGTACATAGAGACATTGAGGGATTAAGGAGTTCAGGGTTTGGATGCCAGCAAATTGATGATAAAGAGTTTAAGCCACTTGCTATGATGGGCATTAAAATCATGAAACACAATTATATTTGTCAACAGAAATTGCAGTGAGTTACTCTTGTCATTTTTGTGACTCTCACATACATAATATCTAATTTAGTGTATTGCTCACAATTTATGCATAATTTTTTTTTTTTTTACGAAATGTCTCTCCAAGATCTGTCAGGTTCACTCACCAAAGAGTAGATTTGGCTCTCAGCAATTTCTGTTTTTTTCTACAGCAAACTGCTTGCATACAGACAGGTAATGAATTCAGCAATTATACTAAGATTGAAAGGGGTGTAAGACAAGGATGCATCTTTTCACTAGATTTATTCAACTTATACAGTGAGACTATTCTGAGAACCCTAGAAGTTATGCCAGGATTCGTCATCAGAGGCCACAATTTAAACAATATAAGGTACGCAGATGATACAGTGCTGATAGCAGACACAAAAAAGAAAACTGAACATGCAAGCAATGACAAAGTTTTGGAAAGGATGGAGGTAAAAAGGAAATTAATACTGAGCATCAGGAAGAGACAATTAAAGTTCCTGGGACATGCAATGAGGAAGGAGGGATTGGAGAACTTGATACTAACAGGACAGATAGAGGGAAAAAGAGACAGGGGAAAACAGCTGATAACATATTTGAAGGACCTGATCAAGTGGATGACAGAACAAGGGTTGCATGGTGCAACAGGAGAAAGCATGCTAAGAGCCACCAGGGACAGGGAGATGTGGAAAGCCATGATCACCTATGTCCTGAAAGATATGGCACATAAAAGAAGAAGAAAGAAGATCAACATAAAAATATTGTAGATGTGATAAAGTGTAATGTAAGTTTATTGTGTTTCCAAAAGAGGGAAGTAATTGAAAAACCTGAAGTGCCATTACTGGAGAGAGCTTCTTTTTTTTTTCAATATTAAACAAAATTAATATAACAGTGAATGACCACAATGATATAGAATAAAAGTAATAAATAACTTTTTACATTTATTATATACAACTTTATGGGATGTACTGTATTTTTCAAATTACAAGACACACTTTTTTCTTAAAAAATACCCTGAAAAATATGTGCCCATCTTCCAAGACAAATTTATCAGTTACCACCATGGTTACCACTATGACATGGATGGTAGTCAGGGTCATTTATTGTACATGACTGACAGAAGTGATTACTCTGCAATGATAATTTAGAGGTCTTACATAAATACAGCAGTAACAAATTTTGGGGATTTGATGATGAATAACATTTCTTTGATTGTTTCCTATTTTTACATGCATATTTTTTAAATTTTTCATTCATTTTTATGAAAATAAAACCACCTGTGGACAATGAAAGATGTGGAGTATTTCATTGCCACACAAACAAAATTGGACAAGGGATTAATTTAAACAATACATGGTGCCAGTGTGTGAGGGACACATGGAGAATATGTTGTAAGAGAATGACATTTTTTTTTTCTTAGAAATTTCTTTTCAATATTAGGATGTGTTTTCCAAGCTGCAGTGTTTTGTAAACTGGAAAATATGGTAAATTTTATTATTATTGATATGTAAATATTACTTGTTTAGCATCTTTGTTTTATATTGTTTATTTATTTATTTTTAATTTATAAAAGTTGGCTGTTTACTTTTAATTGGTTTGAGAAAGGAACATTTTTTTGAAGAAATAAAAGAATTTTTTAAAAACAGGATTTAAGTTAATATTTTGGCAAGATTGGAAAAACATCTTTTTAAATATACAAATTTTTGAGAAGTAATCATTTTGAACTGGTGTCTAATTAAACTAAAATATTCAAAGTTTATTTTCTATAAAACATAGCAGCACAGTTAGAGAAAAAATTATATTTTCTTCAACCAGGAAATTTTTCATATATACTGTTTGTTTATTTTCTGTCTACATTTCTGAAATGTGGTATTGTAAGTATTTCCATTATTCAGACAATTGTCCTCATCTTCACTGCCATATTTACAACATTTTGGACATTGTACACTCTGGTCTTCTTTTGTGTGAAATTTTAAACTGAGCCCTTTATTTAGGGGATGTGCGTTGTGATACTGTGGATATCGGCTCGGAACGAGAAACCAGGGAGCCAAGTTCGGATTCCAGTTGAATCCATTGCATTCACTTATGCACAAATACTCTTGGGAAAGGTATTAATCTATCTCTTCCCTCCAGTTATGGGTTAAATATCAGGACAGATTGGGTTCTATAGCCTTGGTCGACAACCAGTCTACCGCAGAAAGCAATGGCAACCTACTGTGGGATAATCTTCTGCCCAGTCACTCATGTCTCAAAAAAGACATGATCGCCAAAGCATGTTTCACATATGGCACTTAGCTGACTGACTGACTTTATTTAGTGCACTGGTGGTGGGTGGGGATTGTTCTAATTTGATGTGTCACGCTTTATTTGGATATATCAGTTTCAATCAATTCCCTTTAGTAATTCAACTCTCCAAGTTTTTGTTCCTTCTTTATCTACCCCTGTGGACTATTCCAGCTTATAACAACTGAAGAAAGTTGGAGCCTACAATGGCTAAAACATTGTGAATATGGCAAGAAAGATGAGGACAACTATGTAAATAGTGTAAACATTCACATAGTTGTTATCATTTGCGCTATCAGTGTTGCTAATGCAAGTCAAAGATTAAAAGAATTCACTCTGGAAGCAGAAGAACACATGTTGTCCCTGCCTTTGGGAAATATGTGTGGCATGTCGTAAGTCAGAAAGTCAGCAAGCCAAGCATGTTATTCTTTGTCATCGCACCTTCGGTACTTCCATTGGGTGTTAAGTAGAAAATCTAAATGGTAAATGTTTGGAACAATAAATAAAATGAGCTATGTGGAAGATGAATGAAATTGGAACCCTGGTCCAGATGGTTCTTTCTGACTACAGAGTGATTTACCAATTCCTCTCACTTACAGACCAATTCTTTGTAAAATGCTCAAAGAATGTGTTCCTAAAAACTGAATTTTCCTTCTCCCAAATCTTGTTTTTTTTTGGCTATAATTTAAACTGAGATTATTTTGGGAAAAAAAAAATTAGTTCATGCAAATCAGGAAAAGCAGGCTCATTTTCTTCTTTTTTATGTAGCATTCCCCTTCAGGGCGATCATGACTCTCTACAGCTTCCTATTCCTTATGGCTTGAAGCAATGTTGGTCTTACTATTATCCAACCCTTTTTTCTTCCATTCATTTACAAATGTTTGTTAGATATTTTACTCACTGTTTTCATCTACTAAACTTGCCATCAACATATCCTGCAAGTGTCATGTTCTCCAACCCATCTTTCCCCACAGAAATTTTTGTCAAAGAAATGTCAGCTCTTTCTGATTCTAAATAAAAATGTATTCTATGTTCTTATCTTTATTAAGACTTTCTTACTGTTCATATACTTCATCTATGGTATTCTCGTTTTCATTTCATAAGTGGGGAAATGTTCAGTATTTACTGCCATATTAGAGAAGTGATATTACTTATTAGTTTAATGTCTTTTTTGTCTATATTTATTGTAGCTATTTACATTATTTACATTGTTTGAACTTTTGAACTCATCTTTATTGTCATATTCACAATATTTCGGCAATTGTACTTCAGGCTTCATCAGGTGATATTTGCAGGGCCTCAGTTAGGATATCGACCCTAGAAACTTTTGTTGTATGTGTGAAAACAGCAACACAATAAGGAGACAGATATGTTCATTTTTATTATGATAAAAATGACGAGCAAAGATTAAAAAATCGGGAAATGGCAGGATCAGCTCAGGCTAGAGCATCATTGGCAGGGACGTCATCAGCATCTAGCAGGAACAACGTCAGCAGAAATGGCTCTAGGCTGAAACATAGTTAAAAAAGGGCAGGATCACTGTGAGCTAGCACATAAGAAACCAAAACAATTGATTTTGAACAATCCTTGTCTTCTTTGCCAGGTCAACTATGGGTAATGAGATCTCTGGCAGACAAGACTATTTCACCTTCAAAGCTAAATCAAACCTAAAGAGGTCTAAGAACTAAAGTGAATATGAATTAGCTACAGGTAACAGGATCACAAACAAAATGTACACCTAGCTGGTGGCGGCTGGAGTGCAGAATGTGAGTTTTGAAGTAGTGTACATCGAGATGTGCATTGTAGTGCAGTGAATATCAGCTTGGAATGAGAAATCAAGGAGCCGAGTTCAAATTCCAGTTGAATTCTCTGCATTCACTTACACGAAAATACCCTTGGGAAAGGTATTAATCCATCTCTTCCCTCCAGTTATGGGTTAAATAACAGGAGAGATTGAGTTCTATAGCCTTGGCTGGGAACCAGTCTACCACTGAAAGTAATGGCAACCTACTGTGGGATAATTTTTGGCCAGTCAGTCATGGCTCTTTTGAGACATGATCACCCAAGAGTGTATAACATATGGCACTTAATTGACTGACTGCCATATAATGCACAGGTACTACACTTTGATCATGCCCTCTAGGCCAAGAAAGGACTTTATTTACCCAGTTTCCTCCACTGAGGCATGTTGTGACACAAGGTCTTCTTTTAATGTGGAGAACCCGAGTGTAGTATGCTCAGGCTGTTGGTCAAAAATTACTCAGCCCTTGCATACATGGTAACTGGGTTTTAAGCTTGTCAAAGTTGGTAGTTCTCCATCCATGCCTACAGCCACCACCAGGTGGTGAGTGCTGTAGGCAGCTAGAGAGCAGTAAGTGAGTATCTGAGTCTTGCACAGTTACTACACTTTGATTATGTCCTCCAGGCCATAAAGGGCAGTTTTCAGTAAAAGTGACGCCAATTATAATGTATCAGCTGTTGGCAACATCTTCCTTGCTGCTGATTTTTGATGGATGTTAAAAGGCGAGGTCAAGGTCGATTTTTAGTGGAAATAGAAAAGTGAGGTCAAAGTCACCACCTTTGTATAAAGCATGACGAGCAGCAGAATTAGGCTGTGACAGATATACTTTAGGAATTTCAAACCAAACTCTTTATTTAGTTCACTGAGGTAGATTGTTCTTGTTCTATGTGCCATGCTTTTTTAGATACCTCAGTTTCAATTAATTCCCTTTAGCAGCTGAACTCTCCAAGTTCTGTTCAACTCTGCTGTGGCCAGGTATTGAACTCACAACTTTTTGGGTCAATTTACTGGATAACTTCAACCAATAATTTTTCTACTGAACCAGTGGTTATGAGCCTGGAAACATTTGTATAGACTTCATTGACAATCCTAAAATACTGCTAATAACAGAGCTATAATGCACAATAATCAGTTAGTTGAGTGCCAGATGTGATACATGCTTTGGTGATCATGTCTCTTTTGAGACATGACTGACTGGGCAGAAGATTATCCCACAGTAGGTTGCTATTACTTTCTGCAGTAGATTGGTTGCCAGCCATGGCTATAGAATCCAACTTGTCCTGCTATTTAACTCATAATTAGAGGAAAGAGATGGATTAATATCTTTCCCAAGGGTATTTATGTGTAAGTGCAATGAATATCAACTAGAATTCGAACCTGGCTCTCCGAGTTCTCATTCCAAGCCAATATCCACTGCATCACAACGCACATTCCTGTACAATAATAGTAATAACATTTAGGATGGATGTGAGTTGTGGTGCAATGGATATCAACTCGGAACAAGAAATTGGGTAGCCGAGTTCAAATTCTAGTTGAATCCATTGCAGTCACTTATGCGCAAATACCCTTGGGAAAGGTATTAATCCGTCTCTTCCTTCCAGTTATGGGTTAAATAACAGGACAGATTGGGTTCTATAGCCTTGGCTGGCAACCAGTCTACTGCAGAAAGCAATGGCAACCTACTGCGGGATAATCTTCTGCTCAGTCAGTCATGTCTCTTTCGAGACATGATCGCCCAAGCGTGTTTCACGTATGGCACTTAACTGACTGATTATGTACAATAATAGATATCCTAAATGTTATTATTGCTGTAATTGACACTACCATAAGGATTATTGAAAGATTAACAAAAGATTAAGTTTGCTGTAAATGACAACTCGATGTTTATATTTTCTCAGATGAGCTTGCATGGATACAAGTTGATTTCATTAATATGGAATTATTCTTTGAATAGGCAGTTTATTATAAAGTTATGACAATAATATATATAAATTAAAAATGGTTTTATTACTTTCAGTTTATTTGTTAATGAGAATCTTTGCACGTATGTTATTAGTTATCACACCAAGGCTGAGGCTAGCCTAACAACAAATATCACTCAGAATTTAAGATGACTCCTTATATTTAAAGTTAATATTTGGAATTTGAAGGCTATCCCATAAGCAAAAATATATGGTATTTATTCCTTAATATTTTTACATATGTAGTGGGTTTTAAAAAAACCTTCTCCTATCAGAAGAAAACATGTCAAAGTATTTGTTAATTTCAAATAAATTATCTCTGTCACCGGTGTGATGTGGCTTCCCTGTGCCTCTTCTATAAATACTTTCATGGCTTCTGCTCTGACGAACTTAAATCACTGGTGCCCCCAGATTTGAATTTGCATGAGATACTAGATTGGCAACTAGGTCCCACCCTTTTACAGTGAAACTGATGAAATGTAACCGCAATTTCTACTCCAACAGCTTCTTTCCTCACATTTACCACCTGTGGAATTCCCTACCGCATGCTTGCTTCCCCGACGGCTACAACCTTCAGGAGTTTAAATGTAAGGTCAATAGACACCTCCTAACACACTAACTCACACCCACTCTCTCAACTCTCTCCCTATGTACATCCTAAGTTGTCTATCACCCTCCTTCTGACATTTCCTATACCCAATCCCTCTATGTAACCCCCTGCGCTATAGTGACAGTGGAATGCCTTGCTTGGGGTGAAATGATTAAAAAAATTAAAAATTAAAAAAAAAAATTCAAATACACACTTGTGCTAATTTTAAAACATTGTATAAAATGAATTAAAAACAGGATGTTGCAAAAGGTTTAAATAAATTCTTTACACTTTTAATCATTATTGAATTGGTTGTATTATGTGTCTAGCTTTGACAAGTTCCTGTCCATGGTTTCAACTTAGAAAATTGCAATTTTTATTAAAGGAGAAAATATTTATATAAAGCAAAATTGTGTTGAAAGTGCACTAATTACTGAATCATCTATGGAAAAATTACATTCATCACCATAGAACAAATGACTTTTCTTCATAGAATTACTGCCAGTACAATGTATATATATATACACACACACACGCACACATATATATGTAAAATGGTGGGACAAAGTTGCTAGTCTAGTAGCTCAAGTTAATTCATACATGAGGGCACTAGTGAGCTGAGTTCATCGGAGCAGAAGCCATCAAAGTATTTGTAGAAGAGACATAGGGAAGCCACATTATGCTGGTATGAAAGTGACTGCATCTGAGCCACCAAGTTCGGATCGATCACGTTACAGATTCTTTGTTGGATTTTCTCAAGAACCCCAAGATGAATAGTAGGGGCACCTGACCAGATGTGGCAGCAGTATTCAATACATGGGCAGATGGTAGATTTATATATGTGCAGGATGGATTCAGATGGATAAAACTTCCTGGCCCTACACAGTGAACTGACTTTCTTAGCAGATTTACCTATGGATTTGTTATAGTCATTCCACTTGAGGTCTGCTGAGAGAGTTAGGCTGAGGTGGTGCAGTGTTTTGCTTTCAGGCTGGCTAGCCTAGCACTGATTGTCTCTGATTGTTAACAGATAGTGGCTTTGTTTTGTAAGTGATTTACGCATTACTCCACAGTGATGAATTGAGTTCTCCTGGTGACTGGCATGTGTATACACCACATATATATAACACGCTAAAATTCCCCTTCTCTCATTCCATGCACCTATGACTTAGGCAGTAGGGACTTTGACTGACACCAAATCAGTCAAGTTTCAATCCTGGCTGGAAGCAAGTGGAAGTCTTGCCACAGTGATGAGCTGTGATACAGCAAAACAGGCTTGTATGTGGATGACTAAAATATATATATATATATATATATATATGAAGATATGTAATTTTAAAGTGAGCTATATTTATAGGATAAAATGCTCAATATCAGAGATAGAGCATATGTAAATATAAAAGTGAACATTGAAGTCAACACTCAAAGGCAACAGAATGTTTCATGCTAGGCACAGTCATCAGGCGCCTAGCATGAAACAGTCTGTCGCCTCTGAGTGTTGACTTCAATGTTCACTTATACATATATATATATATATATATATATATTAGGGTCATACAACAATGGATGAAAACATTATAACTTCTAATTTTTGAAAATTGCATGTTCATAAAAAATCCCCTTTACGTGAGCGTTCTTAAAAAAACCCACTAAAATCAGTTATTGAAAATCACCTGAAGACACCACATGGTAGAAACTTAGGTCATGAAATAACCTGTTTACAAATAAAAAAAATGTATATATACTCATTAATCATTAAGAAGCTCTGGCTTCATCTGTTGAATAGATATAACGAAATTTGAACTCATGCAGTTGGGAATGTCTTTATAAAAGTGGCATGTGTAACTGCTCCACCATACTATCACCTTCTGTTTCAAAGGAATAAAACTGTAATGGAACCACAAAAATGAAATCTTTCAACATACACATTTATCTCAGGATCTGACATTATTTAAGCTGGGAAGGTTTCAATTTCAATGCTATACTTTTCTAACAGATGCCAATAATTTTTTGAGGAAGTTATTTAAGAATTAACCTAGACCACCCATCTTTTTACTTCTTTTAAAAAATAAAATATAACTAGATAAACCCACTATTATTAATAGATTGCATAAATAGTAAGATAAATTGAATTGCTATGTGATGTCTTTCCTCCAATATGGCTGCAAGTACTGAACAGTCTCACCAAAGATGAAGGAAAGCAACCAAAATGTAGTTCTACAGATGGATGTTGAGGATACTGTGAACTGAACATGTGAGGAATGACTACGTTTGAGAGGATAGAAATGAAAAGGAATCTAATATTTAACACCAGGAAAAGGCAGCTGAATTTTCTTGGATATATAATAAGGAAGGAGGGCTTGGAGAATTTGATATTCACAGAACAGATAGAGAGAAAGAGAAACAGGGGAAAGCAATGATTGCATACTTGATGGGATTGATCAAATGAATGGCAGAGTAGGGTTTGGAATGGGTAACAAGAGAAAGTATGTTAAGAGCTACAAGGGATAGGGATATGTGGAAGGCCATGATCACCTGTGTTTTCAAGAGACACAGCACATAATAGTAAAAGAAGAAATCAATGAATATAATAGAAAATTATTTTTTTTAAATTTCAGTCAGTACCAATGATTGGAAAACACTAATTTTGTTACGAAATAATTCAATTTCTCTTATTTATGGCTGAAAAAGTACTGCTTACAATTTCAATGGGTGATTTTTGATGACTTATTAAAAATATAATTTCTTTTATCCTCATCAATATTTCTATACTGGTGAATAAAAATATTTGAGTAAATTTTCAGCAAAATGTCATAATCACTGCATGATTTTACAAAAACCAAAACATTAATCTATGAACCCGAGTCATGTTTTTAAATAGCCTTGTCAGTTTGAGACTCTCATATGGATGTCTTGTATAGCATCCAATTTGTTTAGAAACATCTAAACTGTTATCTCTATATAACTGCTTTTTCAACCCCTCAAATACCTTCAAGTGTAAGGAGCAGTTATAAAAATTTAGTATGGAGATAAGGAAAATGATTATAGAATAAGCAACACTAAGGGTACATTTGTCCAATGCCATAAGAGGCTTGCAAACCAAAATATTAACCTAAGAGTTCAAGTCATGTTCTTAAATAGCCTCATGAGACTCTTATATGAATACCATGGATAATGTCCAACTCTTTCAGAAATCTCAAAGCTATCAACTATATATAATCATTCTCTCAAGTCAAAGATTATAAATGGCTTCAAATGAAAGAATCCTCCTGAACCTAAAGAAAGCAACACTTCACCAGATCTTATAAACTGTAGCTACAGAATTACAAACAAAACTCTACCAAATGATAAACACCACATCACTTCGTGTTTTTTCAACAGTAGCAACAATTAAAATGGATAGCACATGTAACTAGACATTCTTCACTGCCAAAAATAAAAGGATAGAAAGGAAACTCACATCAATACTTGAAAAAAATGATAACAACTAGCAGAACCCGTGGAATTTCTGCAGAAGGATAATTATGATTTCCTGGAAAAATTTTACTTACTACAAATGATAGTAACATCTTCAAACACAATGGTATTGGATAATAAAATAACTATAAGACAGAGTGTAATTTTATTAAAATATCTATAAAAGTAATGTTCATAGAAGCTACTTTACTTTAATCTTATGTTATATTAAGCAGTGTATGCACAGACCATAACCAAAATACTGTATGCTATTTTGTGAGAGATTTTGAAAGAGAAAATGTTTTTTTTTTATTGCTGAAAAATCATGGCTCCTGTGTTTGTTGTAAACAGAAAAGACCAACTGAGTAATGGCCAAGGATGTAGAGGCCAGAAATTTCATTATTAGGTCATGGGATATGACAACAAACCTACCTATTTTTACTATATTGTGCAATACACGCACATATGCACATGCACAATTACTGCTGCAACCACCAGCTTAAGGTGCTACTGCTAAGGTAATGCTATAGGCTCTCTCCTCTTACTCTCTCACTCTTTATTACCCTTCCATTTGGCAAAGGTGAGAGAAAGGCTGAAGAGAGTAGTGTTTATAGATTATAAAAAGATAGAGGGGAGGAAAAGCTTGTGTAGAGAGTAAGTGTAACAGACTGAGGAACTAAGTAACTAACTAAGGAAGGAACAAGCAGAATTATTATTTGATAGACTTAGAAATCTTATTTTCTTGGAAAACATGGAAGATTTTACAAATTCAAGAAGACAATAACACTAATTTTTCAATCAATAAATGCTAAATATTTCTTATATAGAGGTGGTTTATCTCACCATTACTATTCCCATAAATATATTCATATACTTTAACTTATTCAAACTAGATATTATAGATATGACATTTTGACTAAGTACTCTTTCATTTGGATATTAATCTTTTAAAAAAAAAATGCAATCAAAATACTGGAAGTAAATATCTATATTGATGGTCATTTCATCTGCCATTACCTTATAATAGATGGAAAAATTTCATTCTCCAACAAACACAACAAAAAGAATTCTGTAAATGGTGTCCTGGTTTGGACGTTTGCACTGGTTTTGCATTTTGTCTTTTAGTTTTCTGTTGACATGCAAAGCACATTTGTCATCACTTGTAGAAATATAATGCAAAATTTAATGGTTTAAAGACAGTTGCAGATGATGAAGCATTGTGTTCAATTCCCAAGTAAAAGCCCAAATTCCCTCTTTGAAAATTTTCCCAATTAAACTCTGAGATCTAAACTTATTTATAAATGGAACATTGGCTGAACCGATTTTCTTTAAAATTTACACAGTTGTACTATAAGCAACTGCAAGTGTTCTTAGCTCAGTTTTGTGTCAAGGTACCCCCAATAAATATAAAAAATCAATAATCGAAAAAATCGGGTAATAGAAGGAGTGGTCCGATTTTAATCAAATTTCATACACTCATAGACAAAGACATAAGAAATGATATTCAGAAGTTTCAAGGTTGCAGTTCTTACAATAGTGCATAAAATCGATAATATATATATATATATATACATAAAAGGTAAGATGTTTGTGTGTGTGTCTGTTTATCTGCCTGTATGTCTGTATTTTTTCAGTTCTTTTATTTTAGTTTTTGCTTTGGGTTTGGCTCTAAGTAGGTATAATTGTAGTTCTTAGTCTCAGCCATGATACCATTTACTCAGCGGACTTATTTAGCCTTCAAAATTCAGTTTACATTAAAAATAATTTATTTGATATCGATACCAGGAAATCAAAATTTGACTTACATTCATTCATTTTTCTTTTAGTCTACAGTTTTGCTTTAACTGGAAACAACTATTGCTTTTATTCTTTCATGCCAACGTCTAAAGAGTCTGAGCTCCAGCACCATGGATTAGTTTTAAAGCTTTCATTACACCCGAGCAATGCCATGCTATGAAGAATACACTGTGAGATAGAAGAAATGAGAAAGTAATTCTAGACACTGTTTCCTAAGATTTTACCTTGCTTCACCCTTGGTTGGTTGGTTGGCAAAATCATAGTGGCAAAATATGTAGTTATTTTCTGAACGCCCTAATATCTTTGCTATATGGGTACTACAGAAGATTTTAAAATATGTTCACATCAGTTTGAAATGGTAATTTTTTATTTTCTAATACATTTTTTGCTAAGGATCAGTATTGCACTTTGGGGGTAAGATGTTACATTTTTTGATGTAGAATACACAGTTCTACCACTTGAAGCAAACCTGTGAATGTTTTTTTGCAGCTAAAACAGCCCAAGTATGTGATTTAATTAATATCTCTTTTGACAGCAAAAGCAAAAAGAGAATGTTTTTATTTCTTTTTTTCTGAAGACATTTTAAGTTAGGAAATAAATGGACTTATTGGTAAATATTTTTGTTTGCTAACTTTTTCTTCAACATTATCTTTGTCTTTTTTCTTCTTGAAATTAACTGATCTCCAATTGGGACAAGCTTGTTGACCTGTTCTCAAGAAGCCATAAAAAGACAAACATCTTTACAAATTGCATTTTGTCAGCTAAATGGCTTTCTGCCATTATCAGAGTTTTTATGCACTGAGAACAGAAGTGTGAAGACACCAGATATATCTTGCCTACAGGTTAATAGAAAATGGTAAAAAACCCAATGATTTGTTGGCCAGAGTTTTTTTTTTCTTTTTTTACTTTTTACTTTTCTTCCTCACCGCCACATCTTTAACTGTTTAAGGCCAGAAAGACTCAATTGGTTAACAATTATAGATTATTTGTTTTCAGGTTCACACAATATATCCAAAGGACTGTCTTGTTCTCCAGCTTTAACAAAGCAAAGAGAACATAACATTAAAATAAAAGGTAGCTATTTAGGTTCAGTGTTGATAAAAAGTGAAATCAAAGCTACAAGTGCCAAATTTTCTGGCTGAAATAGTATTTAATATCAATCCTCATATATGACAATGAATAGTAACAAATTTCCTTATAAATGAATAGAAGACTGGGGACAATAGAGATGTGATTCTACAGAAGGATACTAAGAATAACATGGATATATTATGTAAGTTATAAGGAAGTTTTAATGAAAATGGCAACAGAAAGGGTATTTATATTTAGAACTAGCAGTATAGCCTGGTATTGCTCGGGTGTAATGAAGCTTTAAAACTAATCCATGGTCCTGGAGCTACGACTCTTTGGACGTTGGCACGAAAGACTAAAAACAATAGTTGTTTCCAGTTAAAGCAAAACTGTAGACTGAAAGAAAAATCAATGGATGTTAGTCAAATTTTGATTTCCTGGTATCGATATCAAATAAGTTTTTTTCATCGTAAACTGAATTTTGAAGGCTAAATAAGTCCTCTGAGTAAATGGCAGCATGGCTGAGACTAAGAACTACAATTGTACCTACTTAGAGCTAAACCTGAAGCAAAACTGAAAATAAAAGGGCTGAAAAAATACAGACATACAGGCAGATAAACAGACACACACACAAACATCTTGCCTTTTATATATATATATATATATATATATTATCGATTTTCTGCACTATTGCAAGAACTGCAACCCTGAAACTTCTGAATATCATTTCTTATGTCTTTGTCTCTGAGTGTATAAAATTTGATTAAAATTGGACCATTCCTTCTATAACCCAATTTTTTCGATTAGCGATTTTCAATTATCGATTTTCAATCGGGGGTACGTCGACACAAAACCTAGCTAAGAACACCCGCAGGCGCTTATAGTACAACTGTGTGAGTTTTCAAGAAAATCGGTTCAGCCGTTTTGGAGTCTATAGGTAATGGACACACACACACACACACACACACACACACACACACACACACACAAAGTTCCATTTATCAATAAGTTTAGATAAGAGGGAGAAACAGTTAAAATTTCTGAAACATATAATGAGAAAAGAGGGTTTATAAAAATTTGACATTGACAGGACATAGTGAAGGCAACAGGAACAAAACTGAATAGAGATTAACCTACCTATTGAACAGGGAAATTTTTTTATCATTTCACCCCAAGCAAGGCGATAATGCCACTAAGATGCAAAAATGTTACTAGGACAAGGAAACATCAGTGAGGAGAAAGGACAATAAAGGAAGGTTATACAGAAGATGGTGAGTGACATTGTACTGAAGTTTTTGAAGATTTTTTTTTTAAATCATTTCACCCCAAGCAAGGCAGTTTTTGTGCAGGTGGTTACATAGGGGAAAATGATGAGAAAGAGGGGCAGGTTATAGGGTATGTCAGGAAGAGGGTAATAGAAGGATGAGAATCCTGGTGAGATGGGGGCGGAATTGATGGAGAAAAGAGCTTGAGAGAAAGGATGCAAGTCAGTGAAATAGGAGATGACTATTAACCTAACATTTAAATTCTTGGAGATTGTAGCTGTCGGGGAAGTAAGTATACGGAAAAGAATTTCACAGGCGGGCAGTGCGAGAAAAGAAGCTGCTAGAATAGAAATTGCGATTATATTTTATTGATTTCACTGTAAATGGGTGGGAAAAGTTGCTAGTCTAGTAGCTCAAGTAAATTCATACATAGGGGCACCACTGAGCTAAGTTCATTGGAGCAGAAGCCGTGAAAATATTTGTAGAAGAGACACAGGGAAGCCACATCACGCCGATGAGGGAGTGACTGGAGCTGAGCTGAAGTTGCATCTATCTAGTTCAACAGTAAAACAAAGAGACCTAATTGCTACTCTAGTAGTATTCTTAAATGTCTGCAATCAAGATACCAAGAATGAAACCACTTCAGAAAAAGTGGCATAAAAATATTTGTAGAAAAGTCAGAGGGAAGTCAAGATTGATTACATTACAGACCTTCCTTTGAATTTTTTTAAGAAACCTAAGATATAGAAGCAATATACCAGTAGTGTTAAAAATCACTGCTAAGAAAAACAAAAGACAAAAATTTATGGAGAATTTAGGGTCATCTGAGTTTTGAAGGAACTCAGAGCATAGAATATTTCTAAAAATCTAAGTTAATATGAGGAGGTACTGGAAAGCTCTATGTTTGACCCACTACCCAAATCTGACCCACTTGTCCAAATAAACATCAGATTTCATTTTTTTTAATCATGCCTTGTTTGGGCTTAGAACTTCTCAGCATCAATTTGTCTTAAATTAAGCAGCTTTTACACATTTTTACAAGAAAACATTCTCTTAATGATTATTGGAAAAGTTCTCCTTTTAGATGGATTTGCTATAAAACAACATTACAAATCTATAAATTTTTCTGAAGAAACAGAGACTTTAATGCTTAATCTTAGCAAAGAAATCTTGCTGAAATTTAAAATGAATGCTTTAGCATGGTAAATATATTATGCTAAATCATAGAACATGAAAACAAACACACATACACATACATATATATGCTCCATATTCTTATTTATATATATATTTATATGTGTATATTTGTTAATATATATATTTATATATATTTACTTAAATATATTTATATTTGTTGTATATATATATATATATATTTGTTTATATTTATTTATATTTCTATATATATATTTAATTATATATATATATATTTATATATCTATATTATTTTATATATCTATATTTATCTATATATATATATATATTTATTTATATTTAGATATATATTTGGTTTATATTATATATGTATTTATTTTCATAATAATATATA